>JAAXNX010002431.1:0-13515 GCA_036491905.1 Folsomia manolachei
ACTAGTACAATCCATGACACAAAAAACACATAAAACACTAAAAACACCGACACAATAAAACACGGTGTTAGGAACCCTGGACACTGGATTCTGTTAATTTGTGGATTGGAATTTATTTACCCAGCCACAGAAGTTATGACTTTGAGCCTATCCAGGAAAACAAGAATGAGATTTTGATGTAATTTTCGTCATAATTTCAATACTGCACAATGGTCTGCAGAAGGATGACTGGACATGGTTCTTCTGGGTATCAATTAAATCTGAACAATAAATTGCCATCCAGTGTATTGCAGTTCAAGATTATTCCACTCCTTTATTTGCTTGTGATAATTGATTCGTAAGGAAACTTGGGCATTTCAATTCGAAATTTGAATATAAGCTTTTCCATTTCAATGGCTCTGGCTCGACTAAAGTTCGTTGTATCCACTGACCAAAGTCCAGTTTAATTTAAAACGGAATTTAATAAGGAATTAATTGGTGTAATTATTGCCAAGAGATTTATAAGTATGTACTATGGATTTATGCACTTATTAATCCACCTTTGTCCATGGAATTTAAATTACCCACGGCATATTTATAAATTGTATTTGCATACATTTCGGTCACTTTAATTTCAAAGAGTCGTTTCCAATGTCTAGGGGCCGCATTAGTAATCTCCAGTCACAAGTAGAGATTTATAATCCCTCATGAGTCCAATTCCTCAACTGGATTGTGTTTGAGAGAAACACAAATATTTACCCTGCGCTGGACAGCAGTTTGCTTTGTCTACTTTTGGTGTTTTCCGTAGGGCTTTAATTTTCATCGTGACAACACTTCAGAGTCCGAATCATTCCAAATACTTATTTAATTTCCATTAGTTGGGACAAAGTAGAAAGCAAACCTTTAATCGTTTTTTGGTAACTTGATACTTTTGTATCGGATCCTCTTGACCCTTCTTATGCGTATTCCTAAAACAATTTTTCCATTCATGCCACCACGATTCTTGTTCCGTGTATTTCAGTATTTTTCTTTTCTTGTTTTTTTATTCGGAGCAGCTCACATCCTTGTTCCCGTAAGGCATTCTTTTTGTCCTTGTTTTGCTTTTACCCAAAAACTCCCCACTTTTGGTTTCATGATATAAATCTTTGTCTCATCGCATTTTCTTTCGTGACTACCTCAAGTGTATGTAGTTAAGGATTCTTCATCAAGTATTCAGTAAGTGTGGCAAATGCATTATTGATGAGAGAGGATGAGTTTCTTTACTCTCGTATTTCCGCACTTTGCTTGTGTTTTTACAAGTATTATTCAAATCAGGCTTAAAATTGTTTTTGTGGAAAATAACTGAAATACCAGACAAAATAAAACAGAAATGTCAAGCATTCTTTGTTGCTTTTAACAAATGGACTGGGTTCTTCCTAAAATAATGGCGATTATGTCAACGAGCTCTAGAGTTTTGTCTCTGTCATCCCTTGGAGTTTACTCAATACCCAGTTGTTGCAAGGGCAGTATTTTTAATTACTTTAAATCCTCGGAGTAATCTAATTACGCATTTTTTCGAGGAATGCCTCAAGCGAAGGTACTGAAGTGCAACTTTTTCCATCTGTCACTCTGACACGTTCCAATTACTGCAATGTTCCCCGTCTGCTGGTTTTTTTACTCCAGCGACGGAAATTTAGTAATGGAAGCGGATTCACGCCTCGGTAGTGTTATTTTTTATTTTACTCAACACTTTACACTGTTAATTGAATTATTTAATTATTGCACAATTAAAAAAANTCTGCTGTTTTTTTTTACTCCAGCGACGGAAATTTAGTAATGGAAGCGGATTCACGCCTCGGTAGTGTTATTTTTTATTTTACTCAACACTTTACACTGTTAATTGAATTATTTAATTATTGCACAATTAAAAAAACAGTTTCGTCTTTAATGCGTTTTTTTATTCCATCACATTTCAATCTTAACCAGCGGGTCGAGTAATGAAGTAATGGTTAAAAAAAAGTTCTTCACTTTAAAGAGAAACTGAAGAAATGAGACTTGATGCGGTCCTAAAATAAGTCGTAATTCGATGAATTCGTTATTTTTATTACTTCATTTCTGTTTAAAGTGAAAGAAAATGGAATAAAAATGTAAGATAAGCAAATGCATATTGAAGATCTCGAGAGTTTTTCATTACAGGGTGAGATTTACATGGCAGTATGTCATTTAAAGAAATTTCGTAATTAATGAAGAATCTCTTTGGGTAAATAGTGAAAAGAACTACAACGAAAAAAACTACCACAACTCAAGTAATCTCGGAAGGAGAGGCAAGTCAAGACGTGGAAAAATGAGACTTCTCAGCCAACTTGGTTGAGTCAGAGACTCTCACTTGCCTTTCACCCTAACATCAGCTCGGCGATATATTTAGTGCAGCTGGCCATTTTTCTCATTTGTTACTTTACCTTTTTCTGCCCATTCTGTTTTTGGGCATCAATGTCGGTTCATTACTTGATGTGACGTGCCATCCTAAATATTTCTGGACAAGGTTGCATTAATGATTTACCTGATATTGTTTGCCTACTGTCCGTTCATGATAGTTCAGATTATTATCTGTAAGTATTGGGAAATTATCTGACTAATTACTAAATTTGAATATACCGATACGAGAAAATCGTAATTTGAGTGCACTCGGCTTGAGTTCACTGCGAGGGTCTGGATATGATGGGTTGATTGCCCACTACGGAATTAACAAAAAAAGGAAACCATAATTCATGCAGGTGCTCAATTAATGCCAACAAACAGTCCACCTGGCCGTTTACCTCTAAATCTTAGCCGACCCCGTATCTCTCGCGCAATTTCTGCAGTTTTCATTTTACACATAAATATACTGGGATCAGTGGTAAACTTTGGGTCGTATTTACCAATCGTCTGAAATTTTTCATTGATTCATTCCCGACACCCTGCAGTGAAGAGACAGAGTAATGAAGCATAATTGAGATAATCACTCATTTCATAGCTGATTGGAAAATGTTGCTGCAACAGTGTGGAACTGCTGCATTGGCTGGGTGACAAAGCCGAAGATAAAATTTGAGAGAAAGTCCGCACCATAGCACACAAAAAAATGGGTTTACTGACGACTAATATTTCAATAAAGCTAAAATACTTGACTGTACATCACTATTTAGCTGACTTATTACCTCACAAATAAAATAGAGTAATTAACATGATTACTGTCTTGTTACCCTCTCCTCTAAAAATTGTTTAAATACAAAATGAAACCTCTAATGAGCCAGCTTTTGAGAGTAAGAACAGAAACAAAGAAATGTCTTGATTTTGATAAAGTTGCTTCATCTACTAAAAGGATTCCTTGATAAAGCAATATTCTTAATGCCATATTCCCTTGAGATGAATAATCGCCTAAAAATGAAATAATTATTCAAATTGACACAGTTTTGTATGCAGATGGTTTTATTTTGTATAGGCTGATGGATTTATTGCAATGACAGAATTACACTGACACAACAAGTCGATGCTTTTTTGTTAAATAATGGCTTAAATAGTCCAAAAGGTTATTTCAATTGTTTATTTGCTTTATCCAATCCACTGGTAGTTACCGGATTGTGCCAATTAGTAATTAAACTGCCTTTCTATTTCCAACAATAAAATGAATGGAATTTTTTTAGTACATTGAATTTATTTATTTCATTTCTAACGAGACTCCACATAAAACAAGAGGCTTGGTTACTTTCATTTTAATTTCAATGTAATTTCCTCCGTCCCCATTTGTCATCGTTTTCATTTTTAAATGCAGATTTGCAACTCGTACCTCGTTATTTATTCTTGTAGTGTTTTTAAAGATAATAAATTATTTTAAAGGTTTGGATACATTGCAGTAAAGTTGAGACATGTTTTACGTTCTGAAAAACTTTGAAATATTTTTCAAAGCACAGATATCATGCAGGTACACAATACAATGAAAAATTATTGAACGGTAATAACAAATTACAAGAAAAGGTCGGCAATGATACTTATCCTTTTGTTTCATTTGTGAATCTAAATCCACTGAATAATCAGTAACCCGTGGATCTAAAGTTCGGACTGTTTAAAATTAAAAAAACCCATTTGCAAATAGATTTAATCTTATTGGAGAAGAATTAAGTAAACCAGAAAACAATCATGGGCATAAAAAATTCATTGTGTAAGTCCTTGTATCGATATTAGAATTTATCCGTCCAATTTCCACGATATTACAAGAAATATCGCCACCTTCAAATTGTAATAAATCTTACAAACCTAAAATTACACAATTATCTGGAAGTTCAAAGTTCAACAGCTTTAAAAAGTAAGAATGAGTAATAATTACAAAGTAGGACCTTGCTTTATCGCTGATTACTACCGAACCGGAAATTCATATATCATACATTCATCATAAGTTTTTGATTATCTTTTTCATCTTTGGACTCGTCAGATAACCACGTATAAAAGGATGTCGACCCAAGTTCCAAGCGAATTGATTTAAATGCAAATATTGAACAACTTTAAGGCATTGAAATAAGTCATTTTTTGCCCAATATCGTTTTTCTTGCCTATTCACCAGATTTCATACCCGTAATATTGTTCAACCTCATTTAATGCATTCCTAATCTCAACTGCTATCGTGTCTGCATGCCTAACCCTAATCAACACAACCCACATTACTGGGCGGAATTATACCGATAATTGTACAATATTACAATCAACCATTCCAAATCAAATTGATTTTTAAGTTGTTCAAATGTCAAATGCGAAACAAAATGTGTCACTTATCTTTATACCAAATATAATTATGTCAAATTCCATAAATCTGCACTGTCAGACTCTGAAACACCGATAATATTAACTACTTGGTCATTTTGCACTTATTGTTTGCCGTGTATTCCTTGATAACCAAACTCCAAGGACCATTGTATGAAACGAAATACTTACCTGACCTGCTACCATAAAATGACAATGTTATCATGGAATGATTGACACAATTAAAATTAATCAAATCTCAATTAATTTAAATTCGTGTGAATTGAATTGAGCCAAACATTTCAACTTCGGCTTCAGAATTGCATAGGTTTACAAAATCCCTTAAAAATGTTCAAATCCATAATTCTCGCCTGTCTCCTCTCCTCTGTGAGTCTTTGCCACGGAGAAGTGGCACGACTTACGTTTTCCTTTATTGATGGCGGAATTACTACCCCGCCACCGCATACACTGCTAAAATCACAGGAAGGAAACATTCCAGCTAACGAGGCAGCATTGGTGACATTTCTCGAAAGCAATCCTACCTTTGCAAAAAAAGCTTGTGGCGTTGGAATGTGAGTTGTTAAATTACCAAGATTTACACATTTTACTTAATTTCCAGCCTCTTTCCAGATGGAGATTTTATCCCATGGCCAACTGGGATTCGGTTATCCCGGTGGTAAAAATCTACCAAATCGGTTCCAATGAGAAAGAGCAATGTTTCAACCTGGGACTTGAAGGACCACAAATCGCAAAAATGCTTTCCTACCGAGCCCTCGGCTACCTTGATGCGAACAATGTCGTGGACCTGAATCGGCAATCCATTACATTTTATGAAGGCGAGTATTTCATGAAACAAAGCAAATCCTACCGTAGAGTGGATCCCTTTCCCATAACGAATATCCCAACATTATTTAATTTTGTCCCAAAATCTTTCGTTATCACCGGACAAACGGATATAGCCACACCACCGGATAACACCAAGGCACCCGTTTTTCGGTTATTTTGGAGTCTGATTGCCGACGATGTCGCAGATTCTACGGTTTGCTTTTTCCTGATTAAACCCCGACCGGATGGAAGTCTTAGCAAGATGTTTATTCGAGAAAAAATGGGATTTGTTGATGTCGGCGGAACTCCGAGGGCAATTGTTGCAAATGCTCTGCACTACCTAAGTTATGCAGACTACCTGGCGGCACCAGCGCCTAAACCGGTTTGTACTCATACAGAAAATGTTGGGATGGATGCTGCCGTGACTAATTTTAAAACAATGTAGTAAAATTAAACACGATTATTTGCTGTATTAAAATATAAATTGTAATTATTGTACTTCAGTTCAATGAAGGATTCGTTTATTTCAAATGACTTATTTCACAATTGACCAATACAAATTGCAGTTTGATGCATTGAATAGAATAGTTAAATTCCGATTTGTTTACTCTCCATTTCTTTTGGGTTTGCGAAAATTTAGCTTAATTGGGCGAAATGTAACGATTTGTTCCAGCGGAGGAAAAGTGTTGACTGGATCAAGTGGTCTAAATGTGACAACTGGGTCCGTAGAAATGGTTGGAAATGTGACAATTGGATCCTTCGTTATTGTGGAAAAGTGACAATTGGGTCTTTCGGTATTGTTGGAAAAGTGACAATTGGGTCCTTCGTTATTGTTGGAAAAGTGACAATTGGGTCCTTGGTAATGGTTGGGAAAGTGATAACTGGACCAAGTGTCGGAAATGTAGCTATTGGATCCATTGTTGGGAAAGTGACGACTGGATTTTCAGAAGTCACAGCGTCTAGATTTTCTGTCGTTGAACCTAAAGTTGGGGTGATTGACGGAGTGGTGGTTGTAGTTGTAAATTGTGGCGGTATTGTCACTTGCGGAGAAGCTGCATTGAATAGTCTTGTCAAAATATCCTGTAAATACCATTTTCCTGGAGGCAACGCCCTTGAGTTTCGTCCTCCGAACTGTTCCACAAATTATTACAAAAATATATAGTACTGTTATTAGTTGTACAAAATTTCAGAAAGTTTGATGTCTGCCAGTTAAACTTACATTGTTCTGGATTGAGCTTCTCTGTTCAGAAAACGCAATTATGCACAAAAGAAGAAATCCTTGTGGAAACCCACTTAATCTGAGTTTATTATTTGAAGTCATTTCTATCTTTAAAATAATTCTAGAAAGTCAAAACGCAATAAAAACTGTCAAATTGAGAAAGAACAAGTAATGACTGGACCTTTTTCGAAATGGTTCTTTTTTATATTACTCTACCTGCGCAACAAGTCCTGACTTAATCAGTTTGACCTGGTAACATAATTTGTGTCGTCCTAATTTTAAAGAATTTCATTCAAAAGTGTTTGTAACAAAATGCATCACTAATTGAGAATCAGTGTTAACCTTCACTTGTGCTGTGGAAAGGAGTGACTATCGGTGCATTTAAGAGAGATAACCTAATTCCAGCCTTTCCTGTTACATGCATTTGTTCTTAGTCCACTGCCGACATGCACAAACTTAAAGATTTCTGCACAAAAGGCAAATGTAATCTGTTCCTAATTGATGTCTGGATAATTTCTCTTGGAATGACTCGTGTCAGCATGATTTAGTCGTGGATACCGATGCACTAATTTTAATGAGATGAGAATCGCTTTAATGTTTCAGCCTATTTTTTGTAATATCCAGACTCTAAGGACTACTCGTACTTCCTTTAAAACAATTGAATATTCACAATCATGGCATCAAGTCAACACATCACAGACTCGCAGCATATACAGTCTTGATATTTGTTAACCAATTTTTGTTTTAGTAAAAGAATTGTTGACTTTTTAATTACACATGTCCTGTATTTTTAATCCATTTTGCATTGTTTCGTTTTCAAACAAAACGCATACAAAATTATTTCTTCAGAATTTAATCAGTGCATCTGAATTCTCCATGTCCCATTTTGTAGTAGCATGGTCATAATCCAGTAAGTAAGCTAGAAATTTTGCTACAACTGCAACCTAAAATTTGAAAAATCAAACATAATCCCTCCGCCCGTTAACGAAGGGAAGTTTAAACTAAGGAAAGTTTAAACCGAGGAAATATTTATTTATTTATTCTGACTTGAGTAATATTGACTGAGAATACTGGATGCAACTGGTTATTACGTAATATAATGTAACTTATTTATTACATGACATCTTCACTGAGTTACCACGACAATGGTAATGTTAAATATTATAATGGCACCAAATCCGTCACTTGCAAAATCCGAAATGTTATTACCAAATCTGCCTGGCTTATTCCAATTCTATGATTTTTTCATGATTATCAGATAACTTTGCAACTTTTTAAATATGAATGTGGTTTGCCATAAAATATTTATATAAATCTAAAATTATTTTTACAATTCATTTCTCAGCTGCCAATTATCAAATAGTTTGAACATCCTTTTAAACATAACTTGACTTCTATAATCAATCACTCTATTTTTTTTAAGTTCAGTTCGCCGTCTAGATTGTGAGCTACTTCATCTTTTAAAGAATAGGTAAACTTACTGAATACTTCACTAGTACAATGTTAACTTAAATTTATTTCATTTCAGAATAACCGACAAAAAATGGAGAAACTCTTTCTTAGCCTGCATTTTGGTCTTCCTTGCAAGCTCCGGGGAAAGTCGTCGTTTCGTAAACTCCGCCACGGGATTCTGCCTCGGCTCCAACTACGAGAAGGTGGACATGTCTCCCTGTGCAGCTAGAAAATCTCAACAATGGATCTGGGAAAAGGATCTCACCATAAAATCCGTAGCTACTTGGTGGTGCATCGAAGCCGATAGCGTAACTACCTACGCCCTTCCTTGTGACCCAGAAAACTTTCAACAAAGATGGATAGCCGACCAAAAAGGAAGAGTTAGAAACTGGGTCAGTGGTTTTTGTCTAGATAGCGGGGCTGCCGGTGGTAATTGCAATGGGACAAAGGATCAGAATTGGGACTATTAAAATTGTCATGGAAACAAAAATATTATGTTGTAAAAGCGTAATAAATTCAATATTTGAAACATTCCACGTTATTCAAAGATTTATTCACTGATTATTGATTAATTTCATTATTCATTAAAGCATCATTTCTCTGGATTTTCCATTTCCATCTTGTTCAAATCCAACGGAGTGGGTGTTGTAGCTTCGCAAACACCATTTCGACACGTTTCTCCATAAAATGTTTCTCCATGCATACGAGATGTGCAGTCCTTGAAGGAATTACACTGGAATGACAAATTTCAAAGTAATTATCTAACTTATTCCCTTCCATCCCACGACACGTTTCTCCATAAAATGTTTCTCCATGCATACGAGATGTGCAGTCCTTGAAGGAATTACACTGGAATGACAAATTTCAAAGTAATTATCTAACTTATTAATTTCCATCCCAGATTTTACCTTGCCACCTTCTTCAGCACTACAAAGAGTGGTCATGAACAGAATTCCTAGTCCGAGTACAAGCAGCAATGATTTCATGTCCAACTTCTGCATTCTATTTCTTTCCAGAACCAACAGATTTGTTTAAACGTGTAACTTTGCGAATGGAAAATTTTGGAATATGCGCTTTTGTAAGTAACTAAATTCATTTTTTATTACAAGCAATGTCAAAACTCATTGTTTTGTAACAATCAGTGTTTTAATTGCTAAATTATTTGTTCATTTTCCCCTTCCAATCAATTATTGGGTGGCAGTTGGTCCACAATTGTAATCCGTGACGATGCCGGTTGTACTTATTACAGTGTCCTTGTATTTGACTAATTTTACTGCCTACCCAAACGAAAAAAACGATAATGTAGATAAATGAAATTTTATAATTTTATTCTGCGTTTCAAAGCCATACATTTTTTGTTTAGAACCAATACCAATAATATACCAGTTAATAATGTAAATAATATTTATTAATTTTAAAAATTAAAACTAAAAACTTTGCCAAACGGATTTCATGAATATATCAATAAATTTAAAGGAATTAAAACAAAACATTCAAAACAATCCCATCTTCAGAGCTTCTAACCGCGGTCACTTTTCTCCAGGGTAGTTTAACCAGGGCGATAATCCCTTCCTGGGCGAAGTCACCTTGCTCCGGAAGATCTCGAGCAAAAACAAGCTGTCCACATTTACGATACCTAGGCTTAGAAATATCATCCATCGCTTCCTTGGTAACTGGTCTCTCCCCGTAAAATACATTTCGCCCAAATCCCTCCCATTCTGTCGTTTATCTGCACAAACTTCAACCCGAACCAAGCTCTTTTCTTTACCCGCCTCATTTTTGATTGTAATATTGGCCACATTATCCCAGCCACTCCCAATAACTCCACATTCACAAACTCCGTGTTAGAAATATCATCATCTTCCCAAACTCCCGCCGACGAAACCGCCATAACCCCGCAGAGCGATTTTTAAAACACCAAGTTCTTCAGGGTATTCCGAGATCCCGAAGCCACGATGCAATTTACCCCGCAATACTCAAACTTCAGGTTTTCCAAAGTGTTTCCATTCCCGTTAATAGTAAGCCCAACAATGTCACTGGTTATGATCGAAGTAAATCCGGGTGCTCCGACGACTCTCACATTTTTGATGCCCACACAAAGCCAAATTCAAGTCGTGAGTGGGATTACGCACCGTTATTGTCCTCGCTACTGTGGAGACAAGTTGTAAAATAAAACAATTTTGTTGATTTTTAAGCAAAATGTCATTCTTATTCTTCCAATTGTAGGCAGTTCCTGTTGGTGCATTGCTCAAGGAGTTTGTGCGGAGAGTAAGCTGTCACCCAACTACTCTCCTTCTGAGGATGACACGCACATTCTTCATCTCAATTATGGATCTGGAGTCTGTCAAGCCTTGAGATATTGTGATACAAGAAGTGTTTGTAAGGAGTTGACAGTACCATATTCTTCTGAAGAAGAGGAGGATGAAGATCCGAATGATATTTGCAGAAATCCGGACTATAAATGTAAGATTTTACAAGTTTCTGGGCGCCGGGTTTGTGGAAGGTTTGGCTGTCGGGGGAGAGAAGCGGATCTGGATGAAGAGTTAGAATTCTGTGAGGAATGTCGTACCCAGAGGAGAGATAAATGTGTGAGAGAAAATGGAATTACGAGATGTGTCTATAAAAAACCTAGGTCAAGAAAGAAGCCAAAGACGGAGAGGAAGAAGAAAAAGGATATAATGCATTTTGTTACACTACTGAAAAGGCTATTTCTTTCTCATACTCGTGCCTTTAGTTACATAAGTTTCCATTTTGTTGTGGTTTATAAAGACATAATTAAGTAGTAAATGTTGTATGAATTCCTAAATGCTTCAAATATTGAATTAGATGTAACATTATATTTCTGTCATTTTATTGAAAATTTGGCCGAAACTACATTTTTAAGGTGGCGAGAAAAAATTCGAGTGTACATTCGCATCTAACGTCTGTGTTTAAATCAATATTATTATTATTATTGTGAAATAAAATTTGATGTATTACTATTTGTTGTCTTATCCTTAGTGCAATGTTTCATCGTAATAATAAATAAATAACCACCGAAACCAAAATTCTAAGAATTGTTTATTCTTTGTTAAATGTAAACAAGTTGAAGAGATTTAGGCAAATTAGGGTGTCATGCATAGATTACGATATACTATTTTCTTAGAAACGGATTGTATTAAAAAAAGTGCCAAAACAATCCATAATTTCATATTTATCACTGATTTAGTTAGCACGTACTAGTTTCTTGGCAACAATAAGACACGTTCAATTTGAAATATATTTTAAGACGTACGTGAAGAAAATTGAGAATGAAGCTAAAATTTTTTTCTTTTAAAAAATGAAGTCACAGTGGAAATTCGTAGACTTTGTTGGGTTTTGGTTAGCCATTTCCAGTTGGTGTTTTCCTGTATGGGCTACTTCTAACAAACTTCTTATTATCATGATGGATGGGTGAAAATTTGATTAATTTATTAAAACAAGTTTTTTCTAAACACAGTACTTTATCAAATTTATCAATGTTAGAATTTAAGGTTTAAATTTATACTGAATTTTTGCCAATGCAGGTTTCGTTGGGACTACTACGAACAGCACAAATTTGAACTGTAGGTTTTCCCACTTTTCTCCAGGATGGATGCCAAGCGCAATGGGTGGATCCTGGTTTTCCGAGTTTGTCCTATCCAGCCTGGACCACTATTAGGTTAGTGTAATTCTACTTAGTGCGTTTCTATTTATTGCAAATAGCCAGGTAACGACTCCAAAATGCAAAAATGTTAATTTTTAAAAATTTTCCAATCAGCACAGGACTTTATTCAGAAAATCATGGAATAATCGGAAACACCATGTTTGACATAAATCAAGAAGCTACCTTTAGTTTATATGGTGACTCCAACAAAAAGTCGATGGCAGGATGCAGAACCGATTTGGATAACAGCAACGCGGAACAATAAAAAATCATTCCTTCATCTTTGGTCTAGATGCACAATTTAGCAAAGTATCTCCCAACACGTTGACCACTGCGTATAATCGCCATAAAATAAAATTTATTCGAGAAAAAGATCCCAATGTTGTATTGACAAGAAAACATTAGTTATTTAGAAATTTTTTCCGTAATCCAAGCAAAAGGGTTATGCCCAAAAAAGTGCTGGTAGAAAATATTGAGGTTTGGAAAAAAAATTGGAAAAATGCGGACATAAAAGAGTTGAACGAGGAAGAAATTGCATCGTGACAAAAATCTATTTATCTCGAAGAAAAGTCGAAGCTGCTCCTGTACTATGATTACCTTAGGACACATTTTCCTGCGTCGGATATTTATTTATCAAAGGACGAAATTCAGGATTATACATTTACCGGGTGGCAATTCCGCTCGTACAAAGATTCGAAAGTTTTAAAGCATTTTAAGCTTTTTTTAGAATACAATGACAATGTTTATTATTTGGTGTAGTTTGTTAATCGCTTCAATCGGCGCATTTGGAATGGAGTGGAGTTACAGTAATGTTGTGACATATAGATTTGTTCCAACTGCGATGTGGAAAACATCTCAACTGAAAATGTTTTCCCCAATCTCATTACTTTGAGGATTCGCCCGGGATTCAAAAATTTGTAGGAAGAGATCAGCCACGAAAGAAACGAATGAAAGAAACTGTGTTTGTCAATACAAATCTGGTTTGCAAATAACATTAAGCAAACTTGCTAAGCCTTGAATTGTAAACGGGCTTTCTTCCGAATTACAAAACACGACTTCTGTTAAGGGACGTCTACCTTCTCGCGGCAACTGAGAGGTTCGCAAACTTCAGTCAGGTCAAGACCGTTATTCCGTATGGGTGATAAGGTGTAGGATGCTCAAAACTATTGAAACGGTTCCTACTGTGTGACCTCAGGGTTGTTAATCCTGCAGGCTGTCTACTACACGAATAAACTCACGCGAGTCGAAATAAGTTACTCCATGTTAAACAACCAATAAACAACTAAATATCGTATTTATTGAAATCGGCTTTTAAGTGTAGATAACTCATATAGTACAATTGATAATAGTGCAGGAAAGTGCAAGATAGCTGATGAGCACAGAACAGCACGGCACAGTTAGACAAAACAAAAGTGACCTTGAAGGTGAGGGTTAGAGTACTTGTACAGCACAGCACACTAAACAAAAAATATCTCTTAACGATTTTAACGATTAGCAACTCTTTAGGAAGACTGTGCTGGCACATAACAGAAAATATCTAACAAATTATTATATACTAATTTAACAAGTATAGATGTATATTTTATCCCTCGACAACTTTCATCATCTCTGCCCTTGATCTGGTCTA
>JAAXNX010002432.1:0-13514 GCA_036491905.1 Folsomia manolachei
ATTAATCTAGTAATTTCTAGAAAAACTGCACTCAAAATGGATCTCACCTGGGAAGATATGTCGGACAATCTCAACCGACAAAAGAACGTCCTCAAAACACTCTTACCACTGGCTCCGGACGGTAAGGAATTAAAATTAATTCTTGCCAATTATAAATCTCTCCCAGATTTCTAATTAATTAATCAAGTTATCTTCTCCTTGCAGCCGCGACCGTCTCCAAAATCAAGACCCGCATGTCTGCATCCTGTGTCAAACTCTTTCGAGCCTTTATACTGACCAGTAGCCGAGAAAAAGTCATCACGGATGCCTTGGCCCCTTTGGAAAAGAAAATAACAAATTCAGCCACCAAGGATGAAGATGTTTTGGGTTTGATTGAGGAAATGGAAAAGGTAGGCACACACCTATTTAACTAACCTGTCCCCAAATGGCTTACATTTACTAATTTTTTTTACTTCAGGTAGGTGAGGCAGCGGAGAAGAAATTTCTGGCGACTCTCACCGATGACGTGGTGATGGAGGATGAACGATTCGTCCAATTTCAGGAGGAGGTGGATGAGATTTGTGCGGGTGTGTTGGACATTTTATACTTTGAAGGGTAGGACTGTCTTGTCGTCACCTTTTTATTCGTTGTCTTCACAGAGGCCGCGGTGAAAAATCACCAGGCAATCATCGCCACCGCCGACACTCAGGAGCTGGAGACGGAGGACGAATCTGAAGCTCCGTCGGGGGCTTCAGGCTCTTATGTTCCGACGGTGGACCCTGTTACGAAGTTGGCCCTTCTGGATCCTGTGAGGAACATCCACTGCAACCATTTCTACGGGAAGAAAGCAATTAAGGAGTTGATGAAGGGAAATCCCAAGGCTAGGTAAGGGTCATCTATCGTGATAGCGGCGTCAATGTCTTTAATTATTGTAACAAACTAAAATGCAAAATGATATTAAATCTAGGTGCCCCTACGCCGCCTGCCCAAACAAGCAGTATCTACGGGGGGACCATTTGGTTTTTGATAGTGAAATGGCTATCAAGATCGCTGCTAAAATCGCCTCCAAGACTGCTGGAGAGGGTCAGCAGAGTAAGAGTAAACCAGGTAAAAGCAGCGGCAAATCACAGCGATCCCGGAAGTCTTTTGTGGAAGTGGACTAAAGGTTGTGGTTTTTACAATTTACTACTTTTGTACTCATGCTTGGGTAATATTGTCTTGAAATAATTTTAACTTAGTCAAAATTAAAGTGGAGTTTTTCTTGAATTTTTCAGCCAAGTTTAATTTTAGTACTTTCCATTCCTAGTTTACGAACAGGTACTTATTTTTCATGGACTTTACGAAGTCAAGCGACTATTGAATTAACTGAGCAAGTTGTTGAGAAATTTGCATAATTAAGCTTATCATGTGTCATGTTATTTCTATTGAAATAATTGAAATTCAATGTTTTCTCGCTTGGCTAAACTTTAATATTTGTTCTGGGTTGGTCAGTTCCACAAAAAAAGACAAGCATCCGCAGTTCCATTGTTTCCATTTCTTTACAAACAAGGCTTGACGCTACAGTTGGACTTTGGAATATCTTTAAGTACAGTAACGAATAATAGAAAATGAAATGTTCATAAGGTGAATGACGTCTCAAACCTTTTTGCACATCCGAGCCAAGTCATTTGACGCAAATATCCATTGACAAAGAAACAATTCTAATAATTCTAATAGTATGTATCATTTCTCCGGAATGACTGGACAATTTTTGCCTGGGTGCTTGATTTAGATGTAAAGATTTCACGCGACTTATTTACGCTCAACAATCCAAGCAAAAAAGCCTCTGACGTGACCACCTTCACAATTTTCCATAAAGATCCATTCAATTTGCACTCATCAGGTGGTCGATCCCATAATATTGTCAGCCATACAGTCGAATATTAGGAGACGTTGATATTTGAATAGGAACTGAGACACGGATGGAATATGGAATTCGGGAGATGACAATGAAAAATGATTTCTGCGGTTAGGTGGACGAAAACAATAAAGTTGTAACGCAGTTTGTGTGATGATGTCAATCAGTTTTGGTATAAATACGCCGAGCTTTCCTCATTTTGATACAAACTCATCTTATCCAGCTTTCCTAAACGAGAAGTAATAAACCAAAAATTGCAAGCAAGTCAAAATGACGACTTTACGCCTTGCCCTAGCAGTGGGAGTGGTCACAACAATGATCATCGCTGTATCAGAATCTGCAGTATTGGACCCTGCCAAACATCCTGGGGATCTCGTAGACTCATCTCAATCCCAAGTCTCTCCTGCCCAGGATCAGTCTCGGGATGATCTCACACTCGCTTTGGCAGAACTGAATGACAGCAACGAAGATTTAAGTGATGAACCACTCCCACAAGTTTCAACTGGCGCTCATATCCGAGAGAAACGTAAGATTTCCAAAAATGTAATGGTCAACCAGTTAAGTAGCAAGGTACTAATTTAGAATGATGCTTCTAGGATTCCTGTTTGGACGTCGACACCACCATCACCACCACCGCGGATACGGGTATGGTTATCGAAGACATCATCATCATCACCACCATCATGGATATGGCGGATATGGGTTTTACGGCTGAAATTTTTTTCGAGTAAAGATAGCTACAACTATAATTTTTGTACCAACTTTAAGTGCCTAACGTTGCCTGAATTTTTAATAAAAATTTGTTGAACACAAATCAGGCATTTATATATAAAACAAGATGGATTTATTTACCAAATTTCACCCCCTTTAACTTTAAATACCACTTCGCATCTTAAAGGTACAAATTTCAGCACTGTGCAAAATTAAGGCATGCATCAATGAGATTCACAATAATTTCAACATTATTCCTGCAATATGTGCATGTTGTACATGAAAAAATGATTTAAAGCAATACTGAACTTAGATGGCTTACTTCAAAAATTCTGCATTTTTTAAATTTACCTATTACATTTTTGGTTTGGATTTTGACAATAAACTCCCGTCTTATCAAAGTAAATTGCAAGTTAGATTACAAATATTTAAAGCATTACTTGGACTTTAGTTAATTCTTAACATTAATCAAATCTATGATTATATTATAAGTATAAAAGTGAACTTTAAACTGAACACCGAAGGCTATGTAATCACTTACGGAATGGATGGACTGGAATGAACTCTTAAACTTTAAATAGGCACACTTTTAAATATATAAACTAATAGCAAAGTGTGTTAACTGACTATTTTGACACAACGAAATCTCCCATTTTAAACACAGATCAAAATCTTCAAAATCTCAGATCATAGGTCATTATGAATCTGACGGTCAGATTCATAAAATAATAAACAATAACAATAACACTGGAAACTTTTTAAAGCGTTGTTTCCAAAAGTGGTGGAAGATCTTTTGCATCTTTTTCTAATTTCTCGTCCCAGTGATCATTTCCAACTTCTGTTTCAACGGTTACCTGTACATCGACGAAATCATAGCGTTTCTCTTCCAAAAATTTGAGTGTCTTCGGTCTAGGATTTGGTAAAGGTTTAATTTTCTTGGTTGGAGAAACTAGTCCATTCCCGTTTAGCGTGATTGTAGGGAGGAGTAGTGGAGTTTTCTTTGTTACTTTAACATCATTGTCGACCTCAACACCGAGTAGGATATCGCCATCCACAGAAGATTCTTTTCCATATTCGAAATCCATGTCGTAAAGGGTAGGTTTGGTTTGCTTATTGGATACTATTTTAACCTCCTGCAACTGTTCAGCTTGGTCGGCGGCAGCAGCAGCTTCAAAATCGGCATCATTATTTCTCAACGGCGTCGAACTTTTTGTTGGGATAAAAAAGTCAAAACCAAGACTTGGAAATGTTCCCAATATTGCTAGGATTTGGTCATGGATGGATAATTCCTAAGAAAAAGGAAACAAATAGTGAATTGCGTCCTTAAAGATGTACAGATCCTGTAAAAAACGTTAAACTCGAATAATTTCAGTACCTGGACAGAACCCTGGTCATCTCCTCCTCCCGTATTAGAATTGGCACTGGTTCCAGGTTGTAGTTGTGGAAGCAGTGGTTCGCTCCTTGACCTGGGAACAACCTGTTGTGGATGTGGACCTTGAACCGAGTCAGATTGGTAATTAAGGTTAGTAGGTCGTGGTCTTGGCCGAGAGGAAGCTGCGGGATTTGGAGTAGTGTGAATGAGACCCTTGACTTTGTAGGGTGACGAGAACAATGGTTCAGACGGTGTGGGTGTCGCCATTCCTTCGAGTCGCCATGAATTCTCTTCTTGACCATAACCAGCCCCACCATCCTGCAACAACTCTTCCTCCATTCCGATCAAATGTGGTGTGGATTTAGAAAGAAACGCTTTATTGGCTATGACCAAATGTTGAGATGCCTTTGGAACAAGAAGGTGACGAGTTATGGAAGGAGATGGGCCACTTCGAGTAATTGATCCTGCTCCAGACCCAACAGGGTCAGGTCGAACTGCAAGAACAATTCAAATTCAAATTATATTAATTCATGTACCGGAAGTAAGTAGTAAGTTCTAATGCCATTAAATATTTCACTTACGACTTTGCTGTCCAGGACGATACTTTCTTTTTCTTCGGCATCTCTCACAACACACAATAATCCAAGCGATGATAATGGAGGATATCTGAGGGTTATCAAGAAAATGGAATCATAATAGTTTACCACATCAAAAATAAGATTTTTTATAATTCTCAAGTTTCTTACCAGAAGTAGAACAATTCCTAAGGCCAATAGAGCATGGCTGATGGATTCGTTCTGATTTCTGTCACTCATCCTGAATCCCCCAGTAATTGATCCTGCTCCAGACCCAACAGGGTCAGGTCGAACTGCAAGAACAATTCAAATTCAAATTATATTAATTCATGTACCAGAAGTAAGTTCTAATGCCATTAAATATTTCACTTACGACTTTGCTGTCCAGGACGATACTTTCTTTTTCTTCGGCATCTCTCACAACACACAATAATCCAGGCGATGATAATGGAGGATATCTGAGGGTTATCAAGAAAAATGGAATAATAATAGGTTACCTCATCAAAAATAAGATTTTTTAATTAATTCTCAAGTTTCTTACCAGAAGTAGAACAATTCCTAAGGCCAATAGAGCATGGCTGATGGATTCGTTCTGATTTCTGTCACTCATCCTGAATCCCCCTTGGCTCAATTAACTTTAATTCCAATTAAATTCAGTCAATTACGGTTGAGAATTCATCCCTACTCGACTTTGTGCTGCTACTTGTGCGATTTGGATTATCTTTGAGAATGTTAAGGCTTGCCGTGGCTTGAGATTCATTTTCTTCCCAAAGTTTGGAATCCAAACAATTAAATTAGTATCACATACTGAGGGATTAAATATTTTAAAACTTTGGAATGTGGACGGAATTAAAACTTATTTCAACCAAATCTCACTTCGATACTGATTAGTCTCACCTGTAATCAAGGTGAGTGAGTGAATATAAGGCACAAGTGTGTAACAGTGCAGGTGAACGAGTGAGGGTGGATTTGAGATCCAATCCAACGTTTTTAGTGAGCAAGGATATTTTTTAATCGACCAAACAATGCCTCACTAATTGACGTGAAAAAAAGTAAACGAGTGAGGCCCGGAACAAATTTTTAATGTTGGTTACGCAACTGTGTAAATTAAGAGTGGGAAGGAAGTTGGTTGAATTTCACGACACAATGTCACAGCATTTTTGGAAGGGTATCTGTTATAGATAATCTGTATTTATTGCACATTTATCCACCAATTGAAATGGAGAAGAGGCACAATTAGAGTGAATGGATAAAGTAATTGAATTGCATTTTGTTTGCATAAGACACTGGGTTCTCAAACAACGGAGTAAAAGTAAATCATAAAACTTTTTAGGACAAAATAGTAAAGTGTAATTAATTGAGTATTTTTGCCCTGCCTGCCTGACACTATTTGGCATATTTTAGTTGATGCTATTTAAGACTAAGCACTTTGAAATTGTACTAAATATTGGAAATGACACCGGTACTGGAAACTAACACAAGAGTTACGTAATTCGTACTTAAAATTTACTAAAATTTCTAGTTCATTGTATGTTTTACAAGTCTTGTTGCTTGATTTCTTCCAAGAGATTCTGCGGTCGGTCGGTCGGTAGTGATGTAAAGACGTGGTAAAAAGGTACAGACAGCGAGTGATTCATTATAATTTTGGCCGTAGGAGTCCGTAGAAGTATTCGTCCAGAATAATTATTCATTTAACCTCTCCTAAAATTAGTGTGTGAAGCCCCCGTTTCGTCAGCTCTTCTACAAATTTCCCTTGCAGTTCTGGTAATACCATGATGTCCGTCTGCAAATGGGCAAAATCAGTAATGAAATAATATCTGAAACATTTTGCAATTTTTAGCTTCCTTAATTTTTGTTACCGGTTCCTTAACCGTGATTTCGTCCAGTCTTGTGAGAAATATGACCTGGAATTTGTAAAAAAAGAAGCCAATAATTTAGATGAACAATGAACACATAATTGCTCAACAATCGCTTTCAAAAATTAACACAAATAAAATTAAGTGACCAACCCCAGGATTTTTTTCCTCTGCTAAATGAAATAAGGTTGTCCTTTGCTCTTCCGTGGTGGGGGTGAGCCTGTACAATTTGTAGCCTTCGTAGGGATTACTCATTTCTGATAAGTGTGGGTTTTGAATTTTATTTTTATTTATTTATTCCTTTAAACACAAATTGTGGTACACAATTGATTTCGGATTTTAGTAAATGTCTGTGGTATTGAGACGAGTTTTTTGTACATTTATCAACTTTAGTCGAGTGCTGTTAAATAACCCACACCTAGTTTCCAGTATTTGCTTGATGTCTGTTTATGCACCAGGCCAATTTCTCAATCATTGCTTATTTGCTCATTCAACGGTTGACAATGTCAACTTGACATTAAAAACATGTCATGCAAATAAGGGGGATTATCATGATACAATTTGTCATGCTATGCAAACCTAGCCCAGATTTTATAGGCAATAGGATAAATATCTCATGTCGTTAGTACCAATATATATTTATTTGAAGCAATATATAGTAATTTATGACAAAGTAAATTTGGCTACTCAACCCGATCCGATACATAATTCACTAGTAGAAGCAAAAAAAACTGAGAAACATGAAAATGCTTCATTTTCCACATCCACCAAAGCCATCCTCCCCCAAATCGACCTAAGGATTAAAAAGCATTTTGAAATGCACTCAACGCCAGATTTATCTTTTCTCTTACCATGGCCATATTTTTTATAATGACCACCACCCCCACCCCCTCCAAAACCACCACCACCACCAAATCCACCCCCACCGTATTTTTTATAATGTCCTCCCCCAAAACCACCCCCTCCAAGACCACCACCGCCTCCGAAACCACCTACAAAAATTGAAAAGTCTCACTATAATTTCCCATACTCCTGAAAATGCATGTCTTAACTTACCACCCCCACCATAGCCGTACTTCTTATGACCCGCATAAGCTACGGAAATCATTACGGCGAAAATTGCAATCAGAATTATTACTTTGAAACCCATTTTCCAAAACTTAAACCTCTACAATTGAATACCTGCAGTTTTAGGGTTTTAATCTTAATGATGAAAAATGTAACTTCTGGCCCTTATTTATATAGGGTGCGAATAACTCACGCATCTCGATAAGTGATCTTGTCCCAATTCAAACAGGAAATAAATCACTTACAGTGTTTTCCATTTCGTGCGTAGTTCTTGTCCTCATGAACTTGCATAGTCATCATCGTCTTCAGGATCCCTTAATGATGGAGACATCGTCTTTCCGGATGATTGGTTACATTTTTTTAATAATCCGTGATCACCCAACCCCAACTTTGTCATCACTAATTAGCAAAGCCTTGCATGGAAAAATCTGCCATTTTGTCACCACACCCCTCTCACATAGTAAGTTACATACTACTGCCCTTGCCAATTCCGGAATTAGCAGGATTAATTAAGCTAGATTCGCAGTTTTGCATAATGCTCAAATTCATTAAGTAATTATTTGAATTTGCTAATTCAACAGGTTTGTATCTTATTTAATTTTTCATCGTTTGTTCAAAATAGTACAAGAATCGTCCTTGGAGGACGCCAGAAACTTGAGCCTTACATCTAAACAATTTGTATCGTTGACACATTCGTGTGGACTTTATGAATGTCCTCATACCTCGGAGGATACTCATAGGATGGGGGTGCAACTTGATAAGTGAGATTTTGACTCATGTCCACCCACTCCTGAGGGATGGCAAGTCTCTCCATCGCCCTGTGATGGTGATACATAGTCAAAGATTCCCATTGAAGATGAGACGTTCCAGATAAAGAGGAATGGCTTGACTCTGCAGAACGGCAGGAACAATGGACCACCAAAAATCCGAGGCAAATGAGCTAAATATTTTGTAAAATATTTCGTAAAATATTTTGCACATTGTCAAAATCACTTTTGAAAGGCTAAGAAAAATACCAGAACAAATGAGACGAGAAATCCGACTTCCACCCACCAAATTATGGCCATCTTGACTTTTTCGGAACAATTGATATCCTTATCTGATTCCAAACCCTAATTAAAATCAGGATTATCAGTGAACAACACTGCAATGCAAAGTTTTATCAAGAATTAACATTAACTAAAGCATGACTTATTTGAGGTTGAAATCAATCAATTATTAATACCACAGGTCAATATTTGACTCGATTTATTCAGGTCGAGTCGCATCACATAAGTCAAAATAAATTATGTCCAGCTTGTAAATTAATTGACATCTTAAATTAGTTTTCATATTTGAATTTTTACATGCGATTTATCATAATAATTGTTTAACCCAATACTTTACATAAATTATAAGTTTTAAAGCAAATATAAAGTCAGCTTATGTGCATTTTGCGCTGCTCGCTGATCTTATTGGATGGAAGTTCCGATGGAACTGACCACAAATACAACACTTCATTGACACAACTAAATGAAATGAATAAATTGCCACGACTAGGTTACGAGTACATAACAATAATATGTACTCGTCAAAACTAGCGACAAAGAATCACGGAATGAGCAATTTGTCAAAAATTCTACGCAGATACATTTATGTAATTAATAACAATATTATTAATTCATGACCCCACCAAATACCTCCCAGATTTAGAACAGCCTTATTACGAGATCACAGTCAGTTAAGATTATTAGCCAAATTTTATAAATGTTTCAAAGCACAAGGTCGCCGTCCTTTCCTCTTCCCACGGGAATCGGGCGAAGACAAACTGGCTCCGTCGGTATCTGTAATTTGCGAAAATGAAAAAAAGTAATTTCAAAACAATGTAAGCAAAAAAATGACTCGATCTTCATCATATTGGTCAGCTCACAATTTGGAGAAACACTGGTAGGAAGCAGTTTCCGCCTTCGATTTCCACCAACATCCAACGATTTTTTGAGGAATATTAACCAACCGAACTGCAATTATTAATATTTCAAATATTAAAATTCATTCCATTCCATTAACGATAACCAATACTTACGATAAGCACGGTTAACGGGACGGGTAACCACATCCAGTACTCCATCTCTACTCTAACAGTCTTGTGTTTGTGACAAGTATTTTATTTTGCTAATATTTCCGCAATAAATACGATTTCCTTTATGATTCAGGCACAATGTCAGTCAACAGGTGAGGAACTGACGGAAATATCCGTACACGTGTGACTTCAATGATAAACTAAGAGTCATCAAATAAACTGAATGAGATTCATGACGAATCATACTTCATTCATAGCGACTTTTGTGAAACAGACAAAAGGAAAGCGGATGACGACGAGATACAAATAAAATATTATTAAATTACTCCCTAATTGTAAGCTATAATCATAGATTAGCTTTAATAATTTCTGAGCGAATGAATATGCAAATCATTATTCGCATTTTTATAGGTTGAGATTTTTAGCAACCGAGCGGGTAGAAGAGCATCATCATTGTCCAGCTTATTCCGACAAGGTCATCCAAAAATAATTTAATTGGATGCAATTATGCAATCAATTTATCTTATCTACACATAAGCAACAGTTCCAGGAACAAGAGTCAAAGGTAGGTATTACTATAAGCCAAATATTGCAGTCAATTCAATATTTGATCATTTATTGGCTCTCATTCTTTTGAAATTGTGTAAAAATTGTTTGTTTTACAAACTTATTATTTACCGACCGACCCCTAATTTAACTATTTTAATTGTTTTTAGAAATCCGATAACCAGAGTGTAATACTCTGTGCATGCATTCCAATCGGAAACTAACTTACAAATGTTTGGATCTTCTTTTGAAGGGACGACCTGGCTGTACGGCGCCGCTGTAACCGCAATTGGTTCTACTTTGCTGTAAGTTATTTGCCAAGTTTATCTAGGGAACGATAACAAGACTTAGTAATTCATGAATTATTTCCAAATTTAGATACAACTACTTGACAGCCGATATTAGACCAGAGTCCAAGATGCCTGTAAATTTGGTTTCCCTTGGGTCAAACTTGTTGAAAAAAGTTCCCCTCTCTCTGGCGACGGAGGTTCCCTTATCCTCCCTCTGGGCCGAGCAAACCGTTGTCATCACCTTCTTTCGCAGATTTGGGTGACTATTCTGGTAATCAATTGAGTTTCCATTTCGGAATCAACCTTGTAAGACAGTCCACATTTATTCGTTTTTTGCAATTTTTGATGTAGTCGGCAGGGTGCCAAAGAGTTATCTCTTATCACGCCCCTGCTTGCGTCCCATAACGTGAAAAACGTTGGTGTGGGTCTTGAGGAGTTTGGACTAGAGGATTTCGTCAAGGGCCAGTATTTTAATGGCGAACTTTACGTCGACATTAAGAAGAAGACTTATCGAGATCTTGGCTACAAGAAGTACTCGACGGCTGGGGTTTTGATGAGTTTGACGAATAAAAAGGCGAGGGATGCGATTGCAAGGGTAATGAAATTTATGGATATTTAACAAAATTGGTTTTTATCTTTGTAGTGTTTGTAATACTTTGACTCTCAATTTCAGAACAAAATAGACAAGCTTGACAGCAATCTACAAGGAGATGGACTTCAAACTGGAGGAACTCTCATAATTGCAAAAGGAGGTGAACAAGTTTTACTGGATTTTCGTCAAGATAACCCCGCAGATCATGTCAGTAATGCAGAAATCCTTCGGGTTCTTGGGATACCGGATCCACTGGGTGAAGGAGGAGACAGAAAAGGTGCTTCCGCTGGAGTCGCAACTTAAATTACTTGTACAAAATATTTAATCAGGACAAAAATGGAAGTTTTATGAAATATTCCCTGGATGAAGCCGTATATCGAAGAAACCCCATATTTCCAACGAGCTCAATTTTCATTTATGACTTTCAATGGTGTAATGGCTAAAACCAAGCTGTTGAGATGATTGTTTTATGAAAGTATTAAAGTTGTAGGGAATATCGATTTTTTTGGATATGTGGTTCCGATCATGTTGTAATCATGAGATTTCAATTTTTGCCTGTATATACTAAATATTATCAACATTGAATTTATGCAATAACTTAATGAATATTTTCCCAATAAATATTACACTTAACTAATTCTTAACCAAAGAGAGATCACTACCGCTTAAAATGCAGTTTATCAATTTAAACCCCAATTCTGTCATCTAACCGAGTTTCTAAGTCTTTGAAGTGCCAGAGCATCCTGATAAGTTGGAGGAGGACCCAGCCCACCAAGTCCACTATAGGATGGGAGTGGTCTCACCCAATCGCCTCGTCCTTGTCCAAATATTCTTTGATGTGTTAAAACTTCATTTCTTCTCTCCATCCCGTCACTAATGGAAGGGATTAGAATTCGAGACCAATTTTGCTGTTGTTGCTGCTGCTGCTGCTGACGGAACTGTTCTTTGTTGTGGGTGTGATAACTGGGATGTGGATAAGACGCGTAGGCCCATTGCCTTGTCCACCGACGCCCCCAAAATGGTCCGGCGTCAGATTCCTGGGATCTGGATTGAATTGAAGGAGTTCTCGCAGGCTTGGGATTTGTCACGGCTTCAGCTCTGTTGGAGGTGGAGACAACTGCCAAAATTTCTCCAGACTGGGCTAAAATATGGCAGGAAGATAAGAAATTAAGAACGTGTATCAGGATTTGTCAGGAAAAATTGAGAAAATTTATCAAAAAGTCTCACATTCCGTTGTAATATTGTGAGAATAATGGATCCGCTTGCAACGCCCTTTTCTGATAAGTATCCAGTACAGGAGGGCAATTAGTGGGAGGACGATAAGTATGGTGAGAACACAGATTAAGACAATCACGCCAGAGTTCATGCTCCATCAAACGGTAGCAATTATGGGATAATTGTATAATTGTTCAGGATTTTAAATCTATGCACAAAATCTTTTTACGGCCAAAACTGTGATTCAACAGACCCTGGGAGTTCACAATTTTGTATGTGTGTACCTTGAAAATTTATGGGTCCCCCTGTCATTCATTCAATTAAAAGTTCCGATCTGATAATAATGATAATATCTGCTCAGGTGATATAATGATAAGCGGTTATCTTGCCTCAACGCGAGGAAGCTGAATTCACACCTAACGAGTTACAATCTGGTATGAAAGCCGAAGCTAAAAGTCCACAAAATCGTTGTCAATGTCATCAATTGCATTATGAACAATTTCCTTGTTCCTCCCTAATCGTGCCATTTTTGGTTCTCAATTTACGTGATAAAAATAAATTATTTGATGCTCTCCCTTCATTTAAAATTTATTTGTTTATATCATGCCCGATACGCGTAATGATATATACAGCCAGCCCCAATCAGCGTCATTGCCACTCCCACCCCAACCACGGCCCATTTTCCAATATTGGCAATTTTCATGGGAGTAATGAATCTGGACTTGATTTCATCCGCAGTCTCATCATTTAGCACGCCTTCCTATTGTCACCATTTGACAAACAAAGCATAATATGTACTGTACTGCATTTTGCTGTAAAACACTGATAAGGTCATGCAAGCCATGTATTATAGGATTTACCTCAGATGCCCACATAAAAGGAAAAAATATGTGCGGCAGTTTATCCCAAGGTGGTCCAAAGGGGAGTGGTTGCACCTCCACGGCCATCTATTAATTTTGAATTTTATAACCGTGTCAAAAAAATAGAGCAAATTAAGCTAATTTAATTAACATACCTGCAACCGTTTATAAGCTCGTATCGGTAAACCCAGCGTCTATTTGAGACAATTCATTAAAATATTTGTACGCCTCAAATTGATTCAATTGTCACCTACCGGTTCAATATCAATCAGTGTATCATGTAATTCTCTATCTGGCTTCAATCCCACGACCGAATTCACAATGGCGGCGTCTCCGTCGAGAAAATGTGGTTTCGAGATGACCGCTGGTGCTCCTGAAGACAAAGTATGGACTGATTTTAGAATCTCATTCTTTGTAATACAAATATTGTGAACCAGCAAGAAAAACGTACCAGATTTACAGGAAAACATTCTCGTCACTCCCTCAAAGTCACA
>JAAXNX010002433.1:0-13511 GCA_036491905.1 Folsomia manolachei
ATCCAATTAGAGTGCTGTCAGTATCAGCTCAGCTCAGCATCATTGTGTTGTGCTCTGAGGTCTTATCCTTGATTGTTGATTGCTCTCCTCGATTCAATTGTCAACTACGAAACGATACTGTCATTCTGGCGAACAAAACGGATTGTATGGTCTGCTAAGATATAATTTAGCCGGAAATCAAACATATCCAAATACGGGGCTTTAGTTAGAAAAAAGCAAGAAAGGCAGGAGAATCCAATAAATGCCTTTGATTCTCAGATCGGATCTGTAGTCGAACCCACACAAATAATGAAGCTTCACATCACATTCGGTCAATCGGGAAAAACTTGGTAATGAAGGATGTCACATTACATACACGCCTGATGAAATATATTTCTTATAATACATGTTGCTAATCAGTTTAACTATAAAATAGGAAACAGGGCATTGGCCCTTTTTAATTGAATACAAAAGATTTGAAATTAAAAGTCTAAACTTCCTTTCTCTTACCTTCAATTCTTTCAAAATGACTTCAGGGCGTCGCGAAGATCTCATCAAGTTTTGGTACTTGAAAATATTTTTCTGAAAAGAAAAGAGAACAATGAATCACAATTAATTGGGCAGGCAATTAAGTAAAAACGAAGTCAAAATATAAATAATTCTAAAGAGTACATCGTTAAATTTTAGATAGCAAGAATTAAAGGTAATTGGGAACAAATAAAAAGTTAGTAATGAGGCAATGTGGGAGGTCCAGGCCTATTAAAGATTGTTTAGTTTTGCGCTTTGGTGTTCCTGAAAAATGAACCGAGGAGAATTTTTTAGATAAGCGAGTTTTAGAGATTCCCTCTTCAACATTTGCAAACTTCCAAATTTGCAATTAAATAGCATTTTGATTTTGAAACGTGGACTGAATTTGGACTTGATAAAACCTTTTTGCAGAAACTGTATTGATTTATTAGAGTTACGTAAAGAATAAGGTCAGCAATTTTGGCAGGGGTTTTTTACACCGTAATCTTCAAATAAAATATGAAGTTTCCATTGTAAATACAAAAAAAAACATTTTCATGGTTCTGAACTTAACGAAGGATTGATGAAATGGAGTCGAGTGATATTGTAGCAGACAATGCAATCAATACCAGGTATCGCTAGTAAAATTGCTCTCACCAACTCTCCTATCAGTAGAGAAAAATGTGTTATTAATGCCACATAAAGTTCAATCCCAGCAACCCAAGCCTGTGACATTACTTTATAGCATAAAATGTCCTTCTATTTCAATTCTGGTCGCGTTTTCGCTCCTGAAACGTGATTATTTCCGTGTGAACAAGTCGTATGGAGTCATCGAATTCGTATTATTATTCGTATTAGGTGGGCTTGACTCGAATTTAGAATTCAAACCGGGGAACAGCATGAGCATGAAAACAGTCCATCCCACCATACAAAGTCCTCTTCATATCACAATGTTGTTGAGGAAAGTTTTGGAGTCTACTGTAGCTGCTAGATTTGAACTGAAATGAGGATCAGTTCAATTCTAAATCCGAATTTGAGACTTATGTTCTGCTTCCATTCACCTTTAGTTCAGCAAACCAAACCAAATCCAATTGTGATTGAGTAGTGTGGGACAGCATGGCATTAGAATAACATAAGATGACATTCTAGTATGATCTGTGTCCTGAGGACAAGGGGAAATAACGTGGCCCATTAGAGGAGGAAAAGGTCACACGTACTTATATATGTTGGTGGCTGTTCGCTGGATGAAAATCTGCTTTTGTACGAGTAGAATTACATGTGAGTTACACCGTGTATGCAAATTCTGATTGTTTGAGACTCGGACTTGGCTCAAATCCTCTTAACTTTAGGAATTTTACTACTTTTTCACTTTCTCCTACCTCACACGACCATTATCACCGTTACCCTTTCCACAACTTTGGTTAAATCTTTTATTCAACATATTTAAACTTTGTGGTCTACCCAACCTCGTCCTTTTCTTTACTTTAACTTGCCAAAATCAAATTTAGCTTCAAAGAATAAATGCGAAAAGTGGGTGAGTGTGAAGGATCGATGGCAAACTTGTAACTTTTCGGACCAAAGTATAAAAGATGTCAAGCAAGGATTTATAACTTTCCAATATTTGCTTCTCATGCATCAATGTCAATGCATTGTTTTATTTGCACATTCAGTCGAGGATAAAGGTGAAAGTATTTGTGGCTAAGAATTATGTAAACAAATGGTTGGAGAAAGTCAATAATTATTGAGAAACAAACATTGACGTTAGTCTTACCTTCCATATAATAGAGTAATAAAATTGGTCTCGGACGTAGGCATTCGAGCCCTGAAAACAAACAAAACATAAGTGTTAGAATGTTTTTGAACAACTATGACATGAAACTACTTGTAAATTTACAACAATTATTATTAAACATGGAATGGGAATTGTATTACAACTTGTAAATTTTCAATAAATTTTGCGAGTGAAAGCAAACACTTAAAATCAAAGAGTTACAAACAAAACTCTCTAAAGTTTGAAACCAACCGATGAGGGTTAGGGATTTTGTAAGTAACGAGATCCCAGTGACTACTTTCAGACATCCATAAATGTCCAATAAAATACAAAGCCCATCAATCTGTATGCTTCGGGGAACAATCCGTATTTATTACCATTGCTCCACAGATACCTTTCATTCATTGTGTATATCGCCTCATAAAGCTGCCGAACATAAAGACAATAATCATTAACCATCAGTATCTACCGCTGGGAAGCAAACTTTCGTATAAATAACAGGCTGTGCTCAATACAATACAATCCGTACTTAGATCTACCATAAAAGAAAGAAACTATATTTGAAAAAAAAACTCAATTTTATAGGTCATAACAAAAAAGTTTTTTCTCCTAAAACAACAGAGCTCCTGTCTTCAAACAGTACAAAAGTAATCATCGATACCTTGCCATTACCACGATCAATAATTTACGGAATTTCAGCATTTACTTCATCTCCATTTCTTTCCCCGGCTTTTCCTTTTGATAATAAAATGAATACTTGGTAGATAGTTCTGAATCTTCCACCCAACCCAACTCGTGAAATCACAAGACGACCCTATAAAATAATATAATACACTTTCCATTTAATTTGGTAAAGAAAGGAGAAAGAAAACAAGACGTTGATGGCATTGGTTGGTGGGTAGATTTGGGTCGGAGTAGTGTGTGTTTTTGATAGAGAAAGGAAGCAATTTCCAATCTAGAATAGAAAATCTGTAACGAGTTTTATTCCAGGGATAGAGACAAAATGAGGCAGACTGGGAGAGAAAAGTATTGTGCTGAAAATGAGATTGGAAATAATGGGATGGATGGATACTATTCTTAAGATTGTATCAAATAAAGCGAGAAACCAGTAACCAAACCACTCGCAGTCGCCTTTTCTTAACAACAAGGCGACTCATTGGGAATCAAATGCTTTTGTTCTGGCTTCCAAGAATGGCGAAAGGATGAGTGGAAACGGCAATAATTTATGTGACGAAGAATGAATTTTGAAAAAATTTCATTTTTTAATTAAATGTTTTTTTCGTGCCTGAAATTCATAAAATTTAAACATTGACATTTGTAATATATTGAGTACAAACCAATAAGCACACTGAACATAGATTACACAACAACAAAGACTAAGAAAGTAATTGGCCATATTCACGCTAGACGAGCATTTTATATCGCTATCTGTATCAGATTAGCCATATTGCCGACAGTATCAACCCCTGACCTTAGAGTCGTGTTCATGAAAGTCTATTATAGACTACAACAGTTAATCCACATTCTAAGATAGGACGTTATAAAAGGTTAATGGAAATAGTAAATTAGCTGCTAAAATGTACAAGATTTCTTCGTCTTTGCTTTGTATCGAAGGAACCGCTTTGTTTGCTTCTCTATTACAGTACGTATTTAGACATTTTTGTTTTATTTACCGAGTATCTACATAATAATTAAAGAAGAAGTGGCTTGGTTAACTGGTATAAGCGGCAATGGAGCTAATAATGAGAAAAAAGGTTACAATTCCTGCTTACAGTCCCTTAAGCGGAGAAAAAATTGGAAGAAATGTATCTACTTCTCATTTCAATTTCTAAAACTCCAGCCAAGTCTAATTTTGGCTTCAATGTAAGAATGAGTAGAGGAAGTAATTTTGAAAATAAGGTCGGCTGTGTGTAATGGGAATGAAAAGTTAAGTGCTACTGCCATACAGAGAAAGCTAAGAGAGTTGTGGTGGTTGGTTTGGGCTGAACACAATCTGGAAGCTACTTTCTCCGCACTTCCTTAATCTTCCTATATTTCATATTCATTCTTTCTTTCCACTACATTTTGTTTGTTTCGTTGAATTTGATTCTTCTACTTAAAAAAAGTAGATGCAGCTACAGACGTCAACTTGTATTGTGCTCTTACTTCCATGCCTGAAAAATCCAACAACTTTATTTCTAAAGTTTTATTATAATTTCTTGACTTCTTTTGTGTTGGTTAGTGAAAGTTGAAATTGCATGGTGTTAAATTATTCATATTTCCGGTCCTGACTTTAGACTCAAGGGTTAAGACTACTTTCTGTGGAACGAGAAAAGATCCTCCCCCTAATTACTGATTTTTTTTTCTTCTTTTTCCAATCCGGCACATATGTAGATATATGTATTTGAGTATTTTCATAGATAACTCAAATTACAACTATATCCCATGCCCACTACATTGTACTAATGATCTGTATGAACCTATTCTCTCAATAATATCAAAATATTTCGGTGGAGTTGCTTGGTGTTTTTTACTGCGTAATTCGTTGAGATCAAATTAATTAGGTGTTGAACCGAGTTATAAATTACTCTCTGAATTGAATGACAGTTTCTCATTAACAGTTCAATGAAAATGAAGGCTTTTCGGTAGTGAGGATGGTGATTGGATTGTAAGAATTAGCTTTGGATCGGTGTTACTGGAAGAGCTGCCAAAATCCAAAATGTCTCCATTCCATTTCATAGATTCAAAGAGATGGACGAGGAATGGAATGGCCTGGTGCGGTCGTTGCTGACAGCTTGGCTGATAACGCCATGTTCTGTCACACGTTTGGAATGTGAACCTCTATTCGCTCATTGAATGGAACCAATGGAAGGTCAATTAAGAGTGTCACTGTTGGGAGATAGGACAAGCCTCTGGTTCTCGATAGTTACAGTAAAAGGAAATGGGCTTGTTTCTGAAGCCAAGCGCTGCCTGCAAGTTTCGCAATTGTTCTTTTGATCAAATTCCTCTTGTGGAAAACGTAAAAATGTTATCAAAATAAATTGTCATCGTAAATTGATTCAACAGCCTGCCCTTATGCTTCGTAAACGCTGTCAAGTAAAAAAAACGATCAAAAATATAATGTTGCTTCTATACGGAAACGAAGCACATCAAGGGAATTCTTTACGTAGTTGATTACCAAAAAGAGTACAGGATAGTTAAAAACATGGTCAAAATGTTTGGAGTTCATGTTTCTCCTAAAGACGTTTTACGATAGTCATAAAGTACGGACATGCTTCGGCTGATTAAATTACGATGAATTTATTAACCATCAGCACTCCTTCCCACGGAGTCATTATTTCTTCGCCAAACTCTCCGATCAGAACTGAAGTCCATTAATTTTGCTGAGAAAAGTGGAAGAACTAAAACCTGTGGTAAAAACACTCAACTTTGCTCAACTCTCTTAAGAAAAGGAAGGCAATGCCATATATAACAGCCAGCAGTGTACTTTACTTTCTCTCTCAAAACAAAAATCTATTTCACTCTCATCCCAAAACTTTTTTTTGGCTAAGATGAACCAACTCTGTTGGTGAATTGGATGAGTAGTTGAGCCAAACACATTATTTCATATAGCCAACATACAAAAAGAGACGTGAAAAATATGCTCAACTTCTGCAACCCATTAAACGGTTCCTCTTTCTCTTTTTTACCCCCTCCATCCAAACAGAAGGAATAAACTCGTCCAATGTTCAAGTCCTCGGCATGTAAAAGTTTTCTCGTTAGCGGGTTAGTTCATCTGTCCGTGGTTGTTGAAGTCAAAAAGGAAAGTCCACTTTAAAGTATTAATCATTTTCTGGAGATTGATGTTTGAAGTGCGGATTGTTTGTTATCTATTTCCAATGACATCTTTGTTCTATTTCGAGAGAGATGAACAACTTGAACATGAACTAATTCAATTCCTGTCTGTTGGTACTACGTACAAAATGTCGACTTGGGTTCCCTGAAAGGAATTGCATTGAAATCATTGTTCATCATGCAGCAAGTCCCAAAGAATTCGTCGCTATTCAAACTGAAAACAATCATTTTCGCCAAGTTTTTGGTTCTTTTAAAGTCGTTGAAGAAGAGATTTTGGCAATTGAAGTGACTACGGGCGCGGACGGAAGGGATGAAGCCATTTTCTAGTGACAAGAGTAAATCTATTGTTTTGGTGGGATAAGGTTGGTGGTGGAAGTGGCCCTGACTGTGGCATTGGGTCGAAGATAAAGCTCAACTGAAGCCTTTGTAGCAGATAGTTGGAACTGAGTGGAATTCTTGATGAGAAATAAAGCCAGAGCATAATGAAAAGAGACAAGAGATAAATTACAAGTTGAACTGGCTTAGTGGGGAGTAGGGGTACCCCATACACACTTCATCCACTCTTAGAAATATCATCAAATAGGATGAGATGAAGTCTGTCTGGAATAGTCTATGGCATGCATTCATTTTCGACTTATATTCCAGACTGAATTCTCTTCACGCCACGCTCTGCCAAACGTTCTCACCTTCTCCGCATGATGAGAGTAATCACCATGCGTAATAATGTTAGAGGGCGAGGAACAAGGAGAATAGAGATTTCATGAAATTATGACAGATTTATGATTTATCACTATATTTCCACAACGGGACTTTCACTTGTGTCCACAATTGCCTGTGCCTCATACCAATCAACACTTTGTTCATTCTTCGTCAAAAAGGTCTGATTATAGAAATATCAATTTCTCACAATTCACAAGTACACGTGTACACCTAGAGCCATGCAGTTCGAGTGTAACTTTATCAAGTTCAGTTTATTAAGTTTTAAGTAATAATAATAAAAGTTATCTTTGACTTGTGTAAGAGTGTTCAAAATAACAAATCAAAATAAGCCAAAGTAAATGTTGGATTTCAAGCAACGAAGACGCTTGAATTCAATTAAGAAAGACGCCTTGCTTAATTAAGGTATCCCTTCTCTTGTTTGGTTTCAAACTCATATCAACTTTCACCTTAATCAACTTTTGTTTATTAGCTTACATTATGTAAAAATGGTTGGAAATGGAAGATGACTATTTTCTCAACAACTAGAAATTTGAAACTGCGGAAAGTAGTTGCAGCGGAGTGAAATTCGATACGATTTAGTGACAGGCAAATGGCATATGCAACTGACAAGGAGTCGAGATCGAGGTTGACCTAATGTCTCAAAACCGCAAAATATGTCAACTGCTGTCACTACCTGATAATACACGAGTGTGCATTACATTTACATTTACTCAGGAATTTATTCGAATCGACGAGTTCTTGGTTATTCGATGTCTAGATTTGCATGGTCTATTTAGTATTACAGAAAAATGGAATTTGACTTGAAAAAGCCAGAAAAATTTCAAATCGAATTTGGAAAAACTATATAAATACATATTAAATGAAAAAACTTGATTTATATCTCGAATCTAATATACGAAAAAGCTGAGCTCACAATATCAGTCCCGTGCTCGAAGTTTTTACGACCTTGTAAGCGATAAATGACCAGCCAGATAATTTATTTTACAACGCAAGTGCTGGGGAAATTTGTAAATGGCAAGTTTAAGCATAATTACACGTCCATGATAACTTAACAGTGTTCAAATTACAGTAGTGAACGCAGTGAGAAGCACACACAGGCTGTTCATGTCCATCAGTTGGTGACCTGACCAACACCGATAAAGAGCTATGAGAGCAGCCACACACATTTAAATAATACCAACTACCCATATTGAAGGGAGACATGACAAGGCCATATTTTAGCCGTGACATTAACATATGTTGGGTGTGAGCAAGGAGCAAACAAGTAAATGGAAGCTTTTGAGATGAGACTGGACCTTGCCAACTTTCTCCAACACAACCCAATTCTCTGTGCGTAGCAGATATATATCCATGAACTTTCTCGTTATTGGCTATTTCCAGTAATGGCAACTAGACTGCTACTGGGTAGGTGAACAGAGAGAAAGTCACATACATTATCACGTAATGTCCATTTTCCCGGCAGTTGGTGGGTTAACAAAGTGCAAAGTGAAAGTAATTACGTTCATTGAACATTGCTTGCTTGTACATACAACTGCTGCTTTACGGAGAAAGTCATAAATTAATGGGAAAAAGTTAAGCTGTTTCTCTGCAAATCCAGCTCCAATCTAATGGGAGCTTGTTTGTAGTTAAAATTTTCCGAAATAATTTAATCAGAGTGTTATAACATTAATTACTTTAGAGGATACAGTTAACGAGTAATTAAATTAGAGTCACTCTTCATTATCACCCTGTACCATGTAGCAGTGTAACGCACATTACCATTACACCCGATCCAATAAATTGCAAAAGTTTTCACTCCCACTAGTAGACAAGACAGTTTGTTTACTCTTTGTAGCACAAAAAATCTAAATTCAATTACAAAAAAGGAAAGCAATCAAGTCTCACGTCCACGAGCGAGTTGGATGAAGGAATCGAGATAATTAAACCCAATCCAATCCACCACAAATCAGGGACAAAATAACAATTAATATTCGTAGTAATTGAGCCCAGAGTAATTATCCGTGTGCACAAGGCGTATGCAAGGAAATAATGGGAACGTCCTCGGTTGAGAAAACCTATAATTTTCTCAACACAACCCAATTCCCTCCACTCCCATTACATGCACAGACATTTCCCTGTTAGCAAACAAATAAATGGGGTACAGGAAATCAGAAAATGTAAGAACTAGCTGCATGATGGGATTTTAGTGGTAAATGATGTCGTGAGCATTTCTTCGCCGCGTTGGTATTTCCAATTTACTTTTACAAACAAAAACAAGCAACCGACTAAGCAATTCATAAATTGTGAAATTCGTGAGGAGAAGACATTCCGTTCTTGGTCTTACACATTTGTCATATCTCGAGAACAGTGTTTGACGTAAATAATTGTATTTGAGGAAGGAAAGCAGGAGCAACGTCGGGCTCGTCACGTGCCCAAATTGGAATGAGGTAGGAATCAGATACCGTTGGAGTTGGAAACAAAAACAAAGGAAGTCGAAGGGTGTGTGGAAAATGTATTTATGTGACTGCAATAGGAGATGAATGGATCTCAAGCAAGAAACTGGGATTGCCTACATAGTTTTGTAATATGTAAACTATTTATGTAAACTAAGGTAGGTTCATTTCACCCAACTGTGTTTCTTAATGACTTTGCGATTTGCTTTGCATACGTAATAGCTCCCTTTCAGATTTAATTGCATTGAATGAATGCCTAACTTTTAGTGTCGGTTTGAATTACGGAAAACTCGAACTACGCTACTGTAAACAATTTTGTCTGGACAATCCTTAGGATTTGTTTGTCAAGTTTTGGTTCTACTAGTAAGTACTCGCAAATTTGGTGTTATTTACAACACTGTGATGAAATTTGACTATTTGCTTTCTCCGCGTTTGTAATAATATGACAAACTACTTAACACCTCTTCGACCGTGGTACTGTCTGAAAGGCAGCAGTTATGAGAACAACTACTGCTTTAATTTACAAATATCCGTGCTCAAATCTTTAGGTTTCTTTTTCATATACAACAACGGACAAGCTGTTTCAGTTGGTAAAAAGACATTCACAAATTGGAAGCCAATGCCCTGTCACATCGGAAGATTAACCCGGAAATAATAATTTTTACGATAAGCTATACAAACACCAGATCAAATTTATCCCGGAGTAAAAAAAGACTGGTTTGTTTAGTGTTTAGTCCCTGCTGTGCTGCTACAGTCGGACTCTTGTCAAAAGTCACGAGAAATAAAAACCATATGTGCTAAGTATACAACTGGATTTGTGCTCACTTCCAGAAGAGCAATAACTTTGTGTTTATTTGACTAACCTACTTTATTTTATTATTCCTTTTAAAGCATTGCATGATCCACCACATACATGGCAAAAATAAGATAATTTGCAGCTGTATGTCGTAGGAGGGGCTGACAGAAAAAATTGACGTTTTATGGGTGCAGTTGAGGAGTTTCATATTGGCAAATCCAACAGCAAATAGCTAACGTAGCATAATACGCAAACAGAATCACGAAGCCAAATATCCAGTACAACACCAAAAATAAGAACACATGCAACTAACTTTTGCAGTCATAAAAACATCTAAAAGCTCTAGTAAACATTACATGAATAAAGCAACAGACAGAAATAGACTGAGGAGTTGGAGTAAACACGAAAAAAGACGCTAAACCAAACTAAAGTAAAAGCAGCCGATTACTAATTTCGCAAATAATAAAATGAGGATGCCAATGTGAGCTGTATTAACTCAGCTACATGAACCAATTATGTTACGGGTCGCTGGCCGTGGTACCGTCGTACCCTTCTTTCCCAATATACATAGCAAGACTTGCAACATGCAATTACAGAAGTATTTTACACAATGAAACAGAAAGGAAGAAATAAATGTTATGTATGCGGATGAAATCTGGATGAGGTGGAGGCCAGAATAAATTGGAGAACATGTGTGTTTGGATCCTTTGAGCTCAACTTTTGTATTCATTCACCTTTCTCTGGCTCTACTTTCCCCATTCCAACCTGTCTTGTACCCTTGAGTCTGTTCTGTACTCCTCTCCACTCACTCACAGATAAAAATATAAGATGAGATGAAAAAAGAAAAGAAGTCTCTGACAAAGCATTATGAATGATATCTCCCCAGTCTCGGTGTTCAGTAAATTATTCAGAGCTGGGTGAAGAGATTCACTGGGTGGAAAAGCGGTGAAAGCAAGCGCTACTCGCACCGACCAGATCAGAATCTTCCTCTGGCACTGATTCTTCTTCGCCTTCCTCTTACTTTTCTAACAATGTGAAGCAGAATGGAGGAACAGATTTATCTCGAAAGGAATCTTTCCCTTTATATAGCTACATATTACTTGAACTAGTTGGATTTTGAATGAAGCCAAAGAAGGGATGGGAACAGAACAAAACCACTGCTGGGCTTTAACACATGGAAGGAAGAATACTCCACGAAACCAAAATCAAAACCAAAACCAACAGCCTTTACCACACCAATAGAACTGGAAATAATTTCGCCTGTACAAATTATCAGTGTGATACACGTATATTTTATGGTGTGGTTGAGAAGGGCTTTGAAGACGAAAGTCCACCACATGAGAATCCAGAATATTTGACCACCAACATATTTTTCACTTCCCAGTTGGAGAACGCGGACATTCTCAATTCTTAACTTCCTCATTTCTAAAAACTTTGTAGCTGCTACTTTCACTGAAAGGAAACAGGATGCATAGGAAAGGGTGAGGGACATGGTATCAAGACGAAACGAGGACAAAAGAAAAAAATCCTTTTGTTGTGAGAAATGAAAGAACGGATTCGGCATATGTGCATCATTTCATTCATTCACTTTAGCCGAACTGAGTGATGTGATAGGATCTCGGCAAGATGAAAGTGAATCCACACATGGATTTGCAATGCAATATGAATCACAAATACTCAAATCCCAACCAACTTAATCCGTCCATAAGAGAGGGAAGCCCTAAAACCTGAGTGAATGCATGAGTGTTGGATAAAATGAATGAAATGGTTCAGTTGAGTTCGATGTAGAATGGCTCGAAAAAAAGACTGGACCGGAATTTTCAATTTTTTCCTTAAGCGACATTTTCCTCACTTTCTCCATCCTTTCCTTCATGGACTGGCTGTCATTCCGTTTGGAGATTGAGGCAGCTTGATTCATTCTCCAATTCAAATAAAACGGCTTTCCCTGTACAGAAAGGCTTGACAATGTATCCAATCCTGAGATGCACATTCCATCCAAAGAAGAGGATGGGATACGTGTGACATGACTGCAGTTCGTCATAAGGCATACGAAAACAAAACATGAAACTAGGATGAAAAACCTAACAGTCAGCCAACTTTGTGACGCTTGAGTAAGGTTCACTGTTAAACCGACTGTCTGTAAATCAAAAATCAATACTCTGGAATGGGAATATATTAAAAATACTTGAGTAGTACGTATTGCCAACCATCAAAATATAAATAAGCATCTCAAGTTAGGAATGTTTTGAATTTATCCGTGAAGAGCAAAGTGAAAGTAGTGGAATAACAAGAACCCTGAAAAAATTTGTCTCTGTCCGTCCCGTTCCATGGCTCTTGTAAAGGTCAGCTCAGCACTGCTTGAACAAAGTTGAACTACAGATAGGAGTGGAATTTAAGACTTCAATTTTGGTGAAAGTAATACGAACTTTCTCTTCTAGGCCGTGTTGTCAGTCAGTGGTGGGAAATTCTTCACAGACGGTTGAATAAAATGGGAGCCTGGCAGGAGCAACGGAGCGAGCAATTTCTACCTGACCTTTTCTTTAGATAGATTTTGTTGTGGCTTGGATTTCCTCTAGCCTCGGTTAGATTGTGGTCTTTCGGATCTATGGTAAAAATTGGGTTGAGATTTCCACCTTCTGTATATCAAAATTTGAAAGAAGACCGTCCCACTTCAGTCTCATCTTTTTAACAAGTGAATGTTTTTGCTGTCAAATTGACACCGAATATCATAATGGTGCATATAAAATTTTCTTATAGTCCTAAAATTTATTTACCAGATGGAAGACCCATTATTGAATGCATACTTACTTAAATTCGATTCATGAATCGGTATTGTTCAAGGATACAGAAAATGTTGGCAAATAAGTATTCATGAGAAAAAAATGAAAAAGAAAGAATGACGAGCAGAAAGAAAGCAATGTTGAACTCGATCCGTCGAATACACAATCAAGAATATTCAAATAAAAGCATCTTTCAGAGTATTAGGGAGAATGCTTACATCTGCGAAATCTGAAATCTTTTTACCAAAAGATCTCGTTCTAGTTGGATCCACTATGCCTTATCTACTATTTATGTATTAAAGTGAGACAGCCTGTAAAGGTGACGCAGGGCGAAGGAACCCTATGTGATTCGGATTGAATATAATATAAATATGTAGCGTTGACAAAAGAAGCTTTCCAAGATAAGTGTTTCACTGCCGAGGTAAAAATACTTAACGAAGGAAACTACCATAAATGTTTCAAGTTTTAGTAAAAAAAACACCTTCGATTAATCCCTGAGTCATGTTAAATAGGACGACTCCGAGTAATTTTACCAGATTGGTTGCGAGGGCTTGTCAAATCCAATCTGTTCACTACTCTTACACCGATATGCATCCATTTCCTCAAAATCCTTCACCTTACCAAACCCTTCTTGGGTTTAGATTAAGATTCAAAGCAGGTCCACTTGCTATCCAAATAAATCATGCACGAAATCTTATGAACTTTCCCACAAC
>JAAXNX010002434.1:0-13509 GCA_036491905.1 Folsomia manolachei
TAAAATATCATTCTCATTCCTGAATTTTGAACCAATAGCAGTGTATTGATGAATAGATAATACCGTGTTGTCAGTGTAGAAATTTCATCTAAGTCGTTGTCATCGTTCTTTTCATGCATTGAATGAATACCAAATTGTCTCAAAGTTGTTTTTATAATCGTAAGGCAGGCTGGAAATTTGGGAACAGCCTTAATAAATTATTTTAAACACTATAATAGGGAAATTTTAATACTATTTTGTAAGTTTTGTAAAAAGCAGCTTAATTCCTGAAATCCGTAATTTCATGTTGACACAAAATTTAAGTAGCAAAATACATAATTAACAGAATACCTACTACTTGTATGGATTACCAAAAGCTTGCATGTGCCAACTAAATACATAAGTAGTACTCCAACCAGGCATTATAAAGCAGCCTCGGTGCACAAAATTGGTCAACTCTTTAATTGAGAATCATCTATACTATATACAGCTATTAGTGATTAAAAATAAGAAGGGTCCAATGCCCCTTGGAAATTCATTACGTCACATGAGGGACACGTTCGCTGTTTGGAAGTCAAATCCAGATGTCATCATTGAAGCTGAAGAACTTTCAACCCTTCCCAAATCAATCGCCAGTGAAAAAGTTGAAACTGTAAGTTTGAAAACTTTATTATTTTTGTTTTGTGGTTCGTGTCCTTGGTCTTGCGGTTGCTAAAGTTTTCAAAGCTAGATGTGGTAGTTATTTTGGTGAATGCATAAAGATAATAGGTTTACTTGATTGCATTATAAAATTTCTAGATACTTTTTAAAAGTATGTATTCAATTCTAATAACTTTTATGAATAATAATACGAGTCGTCATAATGGAAGCTCGGGGTATTGAAGGCTAGGTACTGGTCCTCTCTGAGTGTTTCACGTGTTAATTTCAAGAGAACTTGTCTGTTTCCGTGTTTTGCATGAGCTTGCATAAGTTGAATGAGCAACTTCAGTTTGAAGGCACACTTCACATTTGATTACAAACATGGGCTAACTAACAATAAGTATTTGCCATGTCCACCGGGTACTGAAGGAGGGTTGCTTGACCGAAGTGTTTTGTTTCAATAAAAGTAGCTACATTAAATTTTGAAGTTCTGATTGGTATTTTGCAATTAAAGTTATGTTTTATACATGCATAGAATGTCTGCTTTGATTATTGCATTTATTAGAGATGTACCTACGCGTTTATTTAATTTGGTAAACCATGTCTACATCTACTTTCACTGGATGGGAGAAAACAGCAAGGATTGTAAAATATACCGAGAGGTTGCGTGACGGCTGGCTTTGAAGGACAAGCAAATTCCTTTGCACCGCACAATGTTCGAAGTAAAACAATTATCGAGTCTTATAGTTTGTCCGTAAGCGTAGAATTGTTCCGTTGCAAGAAGTCCAATTGAAATTGAGCGTAAGTGGAAATAAAAAGCAATTATAAGTGGCCCTACCCGCACATGACTTGAGTGACAAGAACCATAGGATAATCTAATGTTTTTGTAGTGTGAGGTACTACGACCATAGAGAACAGAGCTTGTGAATAGAATTGACAGCCTTGGGAATTATGGTATTGCTTTGAGGTTGTTTCTGGAAAATAAAATAGTTTATCCAACACAATACAGTAAGTTTAGTTAGGAGTCTCATGGAGAAATGAGAGGCATGAAACTATCTGTAACAAGAGGAAGTGAAATACCAAACCACGAAGAGAAGTTGCTAGTAAAAGACAATCGAGTTCCAGTTGTTTATTTTCTTTGGAAGCTGTTCAAGTAGCTTTATTATCATCGTGTATTTTATAAAGAAACTCGGCCACTTTTACAGAACCGCTTAGACAGAGGCAGACATTATTTTTAACGGTGACGGCAAATGTGTTGGGCCAACTCTGATAATGGCTTGGTTCTAAATAAGTTAACGAGATTTGCTTTGTTTGTCTATGACACAGTTCAGTTTTCAGTTGTTGGACCCCTACAAGGATTCCAGATAACACAGGATAACAATCCATTTCTATTTTCTTTCTCAGATGTGATAATCACGTACACACAAATTGTTCATAGATTTTCTCGTTTACCTAATCGACATAAGGCTAGATTGAAACGAAAATTGTAACTTGCTTTTTTTGTTAAATTCTTGATCACAAGTCTCATCCCTTACATTAGTCATTGGGCTCCTAGTTGTTCCTATTTTTTCGCATTTTACTTTTCGCAATTTTACAATTTGCGATTAATCATTTATGTTAGTCAGATTCGGCAACGCTTGAATAAAGCCTGAAAGGTAGCCCGACATGGACATGATTGATTCGTTGGATATAAAAAGCGTTGGGTTGGATTATTTTACCTTAGGATGACGTCTTTAGATGCAGTCGCCAGTTTTTTATTCCCGGCAGAAAAAGGTGACGCCAAAGTGTATTTTTCAGAAAAACAAAGTCTCATCTCTTTGTTAACCAGATTTATGGCAATCCATAAAGTTTCTGATTTAATTGCTCATCAGTGGAGAAAGAAAAATGTTTTAATTGTTTTACAATGTGATGAGGATCGTGCTTCTATTCACAGGAATGCAAATTATGATTGAAACTGAAACTTCTCTAAATTGTTTGCAACATCCTATCCCACAAAATTACCATCCTGTCATTCATGCATCTAACCATGTTTAAGACCTCGCAAAATACTGTAAATCCATTAGCACAGATATTGACAGAATGCCAAATATTGTTAGTGCTCGTGATAATAATTTCAAGAAAAGTGACGGTTACACTCTTTCTAAGATCCATCCATAAATTTAGAACTCATTGTGGGCTACTTATTATGTGACATGTATAGGTATTTCTAAGTTTGAAACGTGTTTTGAAATTAATAAGGATTCGTATGAAAAAGGAACTTGTGTGGTATAGAGAAAGTTAAAAAATATGGTGGGGTGGGAAAAGAAAAATTGCATTTCTCGTATTCGTTTCAGAATCGGTTAGCATTTCGAATTCTAGTAATTTTTTAGGAAGGATAAGAGGGAGTGACGAAGTGCAAAAATGGACGTTTGAGATGGATTCGATTAGTTTGAGTAAAAATATAGAGACGGAGTGTTTTTTTCATGCAAATGATGACTGGCATCTTTCGACATCTATTCCGCTCATGTTCCCTATTTTTCAGTTACACGGCGATTTAGATAAGTAGAAAGTGTAATTTAACATCCAGAGAGTAATACAGTGTGATACTGGATACTGGTTACTTTGTAGAGCTTCCTTTAGGTAGTCACCTAGACGAATGTGGTATTGGCAATAAGAATGTAATTTGGAAATCTTGGATATGTACCAGCTTGCACGCAAGATACATTGTAATCCATATAAAAGAATTTTTTAAATCGTCAACAAAGAATGTTGAAATCTATCGTAGGTAACAGAGATGAAATTACAATTTGAAAGCATTTACGGTCGCCCAAAATTCCTCGCCTGCCTTCAATTCAAGTGCAAACCTTGGTCGAGGATGTGGGTTTGCCAGCCTGTAGGGATTTCTTTTGTATGGTTGCTATTCGGCTTGGTGAGGTGTGGTATATATTTAGGATTGTTCCTTGGGTATCACATCGCCATCTCATAGTTGTTAACATGCATTCAATCCTCAATTCTGCAGTGAAAGCAGAGAGGAAAACATGCATACCAAGGAAATATCATTTGCAACATTGCCACTGCCATGTAAACAGCCTCCTTTACCAAGTGGCTTTCTTTCTGTGTGTGCTGTAGTTGTACCTGCTTGGACTCAATTGAGTTCGACAAGGAATAGTCTGTCCATTATTACACGGTTGTGGTACATACTCCCACTACTTTATTTCGTTGGAGAAAGTGACTGCGAGTTGAGTGAGGTGAGGTGCGGCAGTATTGATAGCCCGTGCCAAACTACTGCAGTTCCACAAATTGCTACTGACCTGACTGTAAGATTATCCCAGCCTGTTTGTGCTCACAACAAATGTTGGAGAAAGTTCATGCTACCAAGGCTGAGCGTGAAGTGAGCGGCGCCATAGTTTGCATCCTGGGCTTCACCACCACTAATTCCTCTCGTCTCATTTAATCCAGTCCATTAGTAAATTAATCTTTCAAATTACAAGGATATTATTACAGATGTTGGTAGTATCGATTTTTAATTTACTGTTTCAACTACGGCACGCGCTTCTGTTTTGCCAGGTTTGTTCAACGAGTGAAATCCACGTGTAAATGAGTGTGTCGAGTTTGAATATGTTGCAAAAGTTTTGCATACTCTAGAAATCTCGTTATGCCGACAAAAACCGTGCTAGCTTGGTTTTTAGTTGTACGACTTCTGTGTCAGACTAAAGCAACTTTCAAGAAGTATCACATCTGTTTTTCTCGACCTATTTTTGTCCGCTGTAAAATTATCGGATTTGACTTGAACTGGTGGCAGTTAATTGTGTGCTAACTTTTTGCCGGGCGAGTAGAATAACTTTGTAATATTTTAAAACATGCGAAGTGATTAATTTTGAAAAACTTAATTCTTTTGAAGTAAATACATTGTAAGTGACATTATTCATCAGCATAAAAGTGAAAGTTACTAAACACACTCACAATCAGTTCCATATTGGATTTGACGTCACACCGTGTAGATTTGTGATTCGTTATGATTGAGAATTCCAGTGAGTATTGTGAGCGGTATGATATTATAACCGTCCAATTTGAGCATGGCGGAACTTTCGTTAGACTTTCTTCAAATGAGCATAATTTAACTTTCTCTCACTTAAACCCTGCATTGTTTCAAAAGGAACGGGTTCGGTTTTCAAGTCAGTGTCATGTTTGGTACTTATTCCCATATTATACACAACTGAGATTAGTTTTAACTTTTACAATAATTTTATACATAAAAAATGCTACCGTCACCATTGCTCCATGTGATTTGTCCTCATCCATCCGGTAGTGACGCAATACAGTTTTTTATTTGGCAACACTTGACTGACTCCGTTAAGCATGAATGGTGGCATTGTCCACTCCTCCGGCAAGAGTGATGGGGAAGATTGATATGTCTAAGGACTTGAAGTTGCAGCGACAAAAAGGGCTTGGCGGCATCGGTAACCCCACAACGGTAGGAGCAGACCGTGGGATTTCCACAGAGTCTCAGCAATCCAAATGCTCATTGCCTGTGCCTTCCGGAAGTATTTCTACGAGCCCACTTCTTAATCGAGGTGGACAATACCATCATCATCCACACCCTCTGCACACTCAGCAGTCAGATACGAGTGGGACAAAATCTGATAGCAAACGGGAGACCTTCAAGTGGAGCGGGGTTACAGTTAGCTTTGATGCAGATAGTATCAAGATTGAAAATGAAGTCAATGGTGGACCTCCAGGAATAAGAAAAGAGGTTTCATTCAAGTTTTTTTCACTTGATTTTAAGAAAAAAAAGTATTAACCAAGTTCCGTCTGCACATTTCAAATACGAGTCAGCTTGTTTTAGTTCGTACAGTTTACATTGAAAGTTTCCATAAAGAGGGTGAAAGTCGTAATGTGTACACACTATCAAGCATAGATAAGGTAAGGATTAGATTGGAGAAAGTAAGAAAGCCCGGTTAGTAATGCAATGATCAATGGTTAAGGAAAGGATACTTTATCCAACAAAATTTATGAGCACATTATAATAATTGGGCGAGATTAGATTAAATAGAGTGACGATTAAGTGTGAAAGCTACTGTAGCTTGAATCAACCAGTAAATGCATGTGCGATCATCTAAAGGAGTTGTAATGATTTTGAGTGGCTGAACAAAACTTTAGCAGATTAAATAGTCATTTTACAAATATCAATCTCGTTGGAAGCACCATGCAACTTGGAACAAAAGTCAATTTATTTGACCAGAAAGCAAATTATATTTTAATACAACCGCTGTTGATTTAGTTTCTGGTAATCACTCACCCAACGTTGACTGGGGTTTAAAAGTGGGAGGAAATAAGAATTAAATTTACATAATTTTAATTGTATTCTGTTTTTACAAAGTGACCTTTTCTCCGCGAAAATGGCCCAATTTTGATTTTCATTATACCACATTATGGTAGCCACCCACAATGTTCAACTTGAACGTGTTATGGATAATCAAACTTTAATACATCATTGATTAATTAAATAGACAAGGTTTTACCAGTTAACCTGAATAACAAGTATTCCAATTCTTATTGGTTTGGTGGTGCAAATTGAGACTAGTGGAAGTGAAAGCATTATTGATCACATCCTTTGTATAAAAATCTCGTGGGAAAAAATCAATGGGCTTCCACTCGGCCAAATCGATTCTTATTTTTCATTGTCCACTAATACGAATGCTGTTTTCGTGGAAGAAGGATTGATGTCCAGTCAACTCAAGTGGCGTTAGTTGTTTGTTTGTGGCCAACGAAGGATATCCATCAACAAGGAGGGCGAGACGTTCTGTCAGAGTCAAAAAGAAAAATGTCCAATTCTAAATTCTCTCATTGTTGATTCAGAAGTATTAAATAGTTGTCACCTCACAGTCTGAATTTGTCTGAGTTACATTATTTATAACCTTTTGTCAGTCTATCCTACAAATAAATGCATTTCTTTTCCCATTCAGTCATGGAGAAAATTGACATTCTGTTCAACTTTTTGTCCTCCCCGTGGGACAAAATGTTTCTGGAAATGGAAATAGGATACCAAATATGATTAATGATTTACTTCACTTCAATTTTTGCTTCGTTCACAGCATGACTTGATAACATGTCGACAACTGGACTTCATTTCATATCTGTGACAATCATCACTTCCCAGTTAGAAGAGTAAAGCGGGTAATTCTGATAAGCTATTGTTGCTGTATTGCAGTCGGAATGTGTCGATGAATGTATAAAGGAATTAATGTCAGTTATTTTATTGCTTCTACAAGAAAAAAAGCAAAGGTCATGGATGGACTATGCGATGGAGGCATTTCAAAGTTTACTAGGTATTGGTTGTGTTGTGGATAGTTTGCTTATTTCAGAGCAGTTATGAACGGCCGTTCGATTTATATAGATTTGGTGGCCCCACAGCGTTTACTATTATTAATGCATTTAATTGTAAAAGTGGCCATGAGACAAAAAAATCAGTTCCATTAAAAAAATTAAGTTCCTAATCACATCAAATATTATCTCAGTCAAGTTGAAACCATGAACTTAATTCTGGATACGAAATGGAGATGAAAGTATCTGTAAGATTGTCTGACTTTATCTTAATCTTTTGAAGATTTGTTTCAGCGTATGATGTAGTCTAAATCGTAAAATCCTGTGTATACTCTTGTGTTACGATTTATCCTTAAGCTCAGTTCATCCAGCACATCCGTGCCAATTCGTTTTCTTCCATATAATTGAGATTATATTGTAACAATCTCTAAATGTTTATTGGAAGTCATTAAATGGGATTTGGTCAAACAACAATTTGTTTCCTCTTCTCATACTTATTACTAAAGTAATATCAGGCGCTTTTCTTTATGTACAGCATCCATATATCGAGCATTTAATGTAGAACTTTAATAATGGGGCGTAACGACATGACAAGGTTTTTCAGACTGGTGTGAACGTATGAGTATAGCGTGAGATTCATACAAACAATGTAATAACACGGGAGAAAGGTCAATCTAAGTAAATGATGATCAACTAAACTTGCCCTACCTCCTCCTGATCCCAAATACAATCCTAATCCATAACATGCTTTCACCGTTCCATATTTGTAGATCCACGATACGTATACCGTGCTATGATTATCTCATTTTCGTTTCGGGCTTTCAGAGAATTGAATGAAATTTAATATCCAGATAAGCCAAATCCTGCAGCCTAGCCGTTGGGTGGAGTCTTCTATTTCACTCTATGTAGCCCGTTCACTCACTTACTCAGTTTCGTGAGTCGAAACTGAAAAAATGCAGGTAAATTACATTACAGTCAGCCAAGAGAAAGGTGTACATAGTACAAGTAGAAATAGCAATTGCATTTAGACACAGAGATGAGAAAGGGATTGGAATGGTACCTGGAAATGGATCTGGATCAGCTCCCGGTAGCAGGAGAGCGTTAATGTTACAACAATGTTACCACCAACCAATGCCCATTTTTATGTGTGTCCTAGCTACTTCTGGGTGGTTTGCCTTATTTGTTGGATATGCAGGTGTGGCTGACTTTTGCACTCTTTTCATATCCCTTCCTTGTTTATTATTATCCATCCACATGCTTCAGGATGATGGAAAGCATCTTTCTTTTTTCCGTCTCTATCCCATAGCTCTGTCACTTTCTCTCTGGCTGTACGCTAGCGTTGTTGCTCCAACCGTAGCTGTGAGAATAATATGTATTCTCATCTCAGGCGCCACAGCTCATTCTGTTCAATTTCCCTAATGGTCAAAAACACAAAAAATTGGAAAACACATCTTGTACACGACATCTCTGCCAGTGTTGTGACTCTAGTCGTGCCGTACAGAGTAGTAGGAGGAAAGGAAATCCTCGTTGCTATTAATTTTAGCGGTGTGTGTGTATCTCGTTAATAAACATTCTCATCCGGGAATTGCATTGGGTGGATGAGTAATTTTAAGCTGAAATAAGCAGTTTTGTTGGTGGTTATTCACTGCAATAAAACAAAATTGTGCTGCTAGTACCCGCAATGACGAATAATTGTGCTGTATTATGGCTCAATGACTTGTATTGTGGGAGGAAGCTGTTATGAACAAAGAAAAGAATGGCAGGATTGAGCTGAGCGAGCATGCGGAATGACACATTTCTAGACTACGGCATGACAAAAAATGCCAACTACATGTATTTTCTCAAAGAAAGGACCACAGTCGAAGTGGGATATTGTGCTTGATATGGAATCATGGGTTGTTAGGTCGTGCCAATTCATCGGTTACTATTACTTTTAGACTTTTACGGTTTCTTCACTTAGCCTTTGCCGTTTGTGACTGTGAGAATACATACATATTAATACGTCTTGTGCAAAGTCAGGCATATCCAATTAAGTATGACACGAAATAACGCAGTAAGCAGAAGCGCAGTGCTTTCTCCAACAACTACATATTCTGCTACTGCGTTCATATTCTGACTGCTTTTACTACTTTCACCCTCCTCTATTTCAAATACGGACAACGACAACCTATTTCTTCTCCGACAAATTATCTGAGTGGTTGACTATATCGCATGCCATGCCATGCTGTTCTTGTTCTATGCAATGCAATGCGATGCATGGCGCTGTTTGCTATCAATTCGTTACTGTCGATAGGTTTTGGATGGGGACCCATATTGCTGACTTTTGTTATTCACATCTGCCCAAATACTGCAACCAGTCAGAAAGACTGCCAGGGAGTTCCTGATCACATCATTTTTTTAGTTAGTGAAAGCGGAGAAAGTGCTGGTACTGCAGTATTGACCAAAATATAATCACATAACTAGTATTGTGCTAAATACTAATTTTATAAGCGTAAAACTTGTTGTCCTAAATACTAATTGTGCTCGTTAATTGTCAGTAATAAGCAGTTACTTCTAAGTGGTGTATTTACATAAATGTATCGATTAATGTACGAGTTGAGAGTGGTACAAGTTGTCGGCAAGACCTTAAAACATGATAAACTTTGGCCAATAACGAAGGGCATATATTGAAAAACACCTCCTCTAATCTTATCCACCAACAATCAGAAACGAAAACGAGCATGCCCAATTTTTTTATTTTATTTTCTAACCGTGGTCCGTGTGAGGGTGACCATAATTATTGTCCCAATGGTTGACCGTCGGCCTCAATTCGACAACCGACCCATGAAATACGAAAATGGGACTGGGAGTAGAATACAGTGACAGCTTTTATCTGGCTAAATTAGTGCTTTCTGTTCACAAGTTAATGACTTTGATCACGAATATTGAAGCAGGCATACCGGGTTGGATGCAAGAGGAGTTTTTTATGCTTGATGCAAAAAACGCCACAGCGTTGCGAATGTTACAACCAACCTGATACCACGCACTAGTACAAACAATGCCACAATTATACCGACTTTATGACAATTTATTAAACCAGTGAAATGTGTTCTTAAAATAGAGACGAGCAAAATCTCTACATGTGCATCAAAATGAACTATTTTACTCTACATTAATGATATTCTATGAAATTCTTTGCTATCGAATAAATTTTATATTGAGGAATCCGTAGACTTCGTATTTGTAATAAAATCTTATACTCGACTAATTCTAAAGTGACAAAAAAATTGGAAGATAATGCGATCACGACAAAGGCAACTGCAAAAAATGTGTTTGAAAGCCAGGTTTTCTCCGCAACTGCAAACTAACTTCCACTACTTGCTTCTGTCCTATCTCAAAATGGGCACGGATAAGAAAAGGGTGTCTACATTTTTGATGATACAGTGCAAAGCAGAGCGATGAGATTATCTTGAAAGTTTGCTTCCTCGTTGTGATAATAGTTGTTGTGTGATGCGAGGAAATAGTAAATGTTGATCAAACACAAAGAGAAAGTTGGTTGGTTCATACTTTCCTTTCCTGGAAGCAATTTCACCACCAATGCTTATTAGTTTTTCCGAATTCCTCTCAGTTTCTTACTACTCTCTGAAACATTTCTGGCTGTGATTTCCCCTCAGATTTGAATGTCATATTACCGATAATAACACTAATGCGTATGTACATACAGTCTAGACTATTATTCGAAGGGTACAAGATTGCTTTATTTTCACTCTTATTGGTGCCTTCGTCTCGTTTCTGCCTTTTCCCTCCTGTCGTGTAGTGAAAGTGGGATTGTCTTAAAATCTACCATTGCCTGCATCACAGTAATATCGGATTCGTTAAAAATGACTGAAATTCATGGATATGATCGAAAAGAACAGGAGGTTTTCATCCTACTTTTACATTATTTCCTGTTTATAAACAAGTTAGATACTTATTACTGGTTATCATCCAACTTACAAAGACGAGAATATTGAGAAGGTGTAAATTGATGCCGATTAAATTTTGCCATTTGCGGTTGTCGACTTACACAGAAGATTCTACAAAATGTTTAACTCCGCGGCAATGTTTGTTGGACGAAGATAGTTCATCACAGTTAGACATTCCTACATTATGGATTAAAGACGAGGATGGAGATGGAGGACGTGTTAAACTCACCACTAGAAACATTAGTAGAAGTCGACGCCCAAGTTTTGAAGTTTCCCATGCTTACCATAGTCGAAATAAGCGACGATTTCGTCGTTATCGACACTCCCTCCCAGTGGCGACAAATTCTACAGATCCTCCCAGACGAACCTCCATGTTCATGACACCTCCCACACCTTCCACCGTTGTGGCTTTGAGTCCGCTAACTCCTTCTGAGGCCACCACGATTCTGAATGCGGAAACCATTATGCTCAAACCAAATTCTGCAGGAACTAGCGGTGTAGCCAATGAAGTGAGCGATGAGTTGCCAATTTTACACCCTATACATAATTATTACCAAATGGAAACAGGAGGGTCCATTGTAGGAAATATTTTCACTGCTATCCGACTTCGTAAAGGGGATAGAGGGGACAGGTATTGGTTCAAACCACAAAACCTTCTAAATTTCCAGGCGTGGAAATTTTGGTGTAGCGGGGAATGATGATTTCTCTTAATTCATAGTGATTTTATGGGGAGCACCGGAAGTGACCTTTCTCTTACAACTAAGACTCGGGTGCTCATGAACAAGGCTATCCCTGCAACTAGTCTCCCACATTCGGTACATTTCCTGCCAACAATAATATTATGTGCCTATGGACCAATTTGGTACATACACTAACGCCGGCTGCATGTCCTATTGCTTATTTTTAACAATCTCAGATTTTGCAACAATTTCTTGTTTTTTGCAACTTCAAGGCTTGTTATTTTGTCATTCTTTCAAGTACGGACGGTTTTGAAACAGCTAAGAATTTAAACTAGACTAAAGCAGATTTCCTTGCATTCAAATTCATACCAATGACGGACATAAATAAAACGAAGAAAGTTGAACACTTTTCATATGATTGTAAACTTTCTCCTCTGAAACCTTGTTATAAAGAAACGAGTCCCGTGTTATGGAAAAGATTTTAGAACGAGATACCCTCTTCTAAATGCTATTCAGTTATAATTAACTGACAGAACGGAAATTAAAATATAACAGTAATAAGAATATAAGGTTCAGAATGTGGCTGTCAAAAAGGGTGAAACTTTCTAATAGATTATAGTCACAATTACATAAAAAGGATTTATATACGAATATTGGCTGTGGCGTGGCTTATGCAGAACTTTTCTTATGCCTTCGATGAGTTATTTTAATTTTAAGATTGATTTTAATTTAATTGAATGAAATGCAAAAGAAGGCAAATAATCAGCTTTTTTAATTCCAAAATAACTTCAACTATTATACATATCTCAATTAATATTGCACATTTCAATTTCGCAGGTATTATCATTGGGTGCTGACGTCCTCCCTGAATACAGACTCCAATCCCCTCGAATACATAAATGGACCATTTTACATTATTCGCCATTCAAAGCCGGTAAGTCTGTAACAAATAAGTTTACAACAAAAGGAAAAGTATTTCTTCTTTCCAAAATAAAAATTATAAAAATATAAAAAAAATATTTTTATAAATTCACAGTTTGGGATTGGTTAATACTAATTCTGGTGATGTATACGGCAATAGGTAGGACTATATTTTTAACAACAATATGAAGGTGTTAAGTCCATGAAAATTTTTATGATGCCAGTTACGCCTTATGTTGCTGCTTTCCTACTCAATGAACCTGATTTTGCTGAGTAAGTTGGTCCAATTATGAAATGATTATTAAATTTATATAATATGGTAAATTCAAATTCAAAATGCTGAATCCGTTTCAGAAACAAACACAAAACTTACAGTGAAGATCCCATTGTCGTTGTAGATTTTATCGGTAAGCCTAATCAAATGATAATACCTTCAACTTGACAGCATAAATTAGTTAAGCCCATCTTAAAACCAACAACTGCATGCAAGACGAGTAAATATCTAAAACCCATTATTAACCCTTTTGGGGGGGTGTGGTGGTGGTATGGTGTTGTTTGGTTGATGCTAGGGTGTGGTGGATAGGGTGTAGGGTGTCGGAGGGTGAAAAACCTTGTTTACCAGTTTGTTGGGTGATTGATGATAGGGTGTGTTGGATAGGGTGGGGTGGATAGGGTGTAAGAGTTCGGAGGGTGAAAAACCTTGTTTACCAAGGGGGTGCGCTTAATTCATATTGACTTGTCCAGATGTGTTTGCAAAAATTAGGGTCTAGTCGGGAATCGAACCCGAGGCCACTCGTTTCCAAAACGAGTATCATTCCACTAGAACACTAGACCAATAAATGAAAATGTATGTTGTTCAGATATAACTGCAACGTTTTGGCAGTATTTTATTTGCTCATGGTTTGTTTTTATAAATTTGATTTTTTATTATTATTTGGTTCGATTAATAATCCAGCACGTTAATTGATTCAATGGCTCTCGAGTCGAACCATGGTCCGAGGTGTGAAAAGTGGCGAAGAACGTACATTTGAAAAGAGTCCTTG
>JAAXNX010002435.1:0-13506 GCA_036491905.1 Folsomia manolachei
TTGGACTTGGGGATGAAGGGCAAGAAGGAATAACGTGTAATTCATCCCACTTGCTGTTGTTTCAAATCCCTGGAATTTTTGAGTAAGTTACATAAACTTTAAGGAGGACACGACGCCTACGTACCGCACCAAACATGGTTAAGACGTGGGCTAGGATGTCGTCATCGGACTTTGTGGGGATGAGAGCATCAATAAATGGACGGGACGCTGGATTTCCGGGTTCATCCTCGGATTGTGTATGATTATTATGTGCATTACTGTCTTTACGGGATTTTATCACCTGAATGAAACAACGTTTACATTTCCACTCAGAACCAATAAATATCTTTATTTATTGTATCCTTACATCGGAAACAATGCTTGAAAATGTTGCCTTACAGAATGGCTCTTCTTTCCCAAGTCCAAAAACATCCCAAATAACTGGAAGTGTTAGATAGGGTTTGTGACATCTTGTGCGAAAGTTATTCAAAACCCTGGATGACGTGATATGCAAATAATTGATATTCATATTCTTAATTGTGAATTTGTCTTAATGCAACTAATTTGAAGGACGGACATGTGCATAACTTGTAAAAATTTGGAGTCCAACTCAAACTGGAAATGGGAGGGCTCGCCCAAAATGGATTCTAAAAAAATTGGATCATGAATTTTATGTTTCTTGGAGTCACAGATTTGTGGGTACCATTAATAAAGTCCATGGTAGCTCTGCAAAGGATGGGATGAATCACGACTTCCTTGCAGGTATAAGTGGACTCCAAAACATTGATGAGAATGTGAGAATATTTGTTGAATATAGCTACAAATCCTTCAAGTCTTTGATATTTGAATGACGGGCTAAATAGGAGACGATCATGTTTCCAAATTTCGGCTAAATCGATTCCCAAATTGTGAAGCACAATCATTGTATTTTACTCAGGATTGAAATAATATGCGCATTATATGTATAAAGCATAGAATTGTGATGCATACAAACCATTAGTGGTCATAATTCCATTGCCAAATAGCCACTTAAACTGGGAGTACAAACTGGATTTGTCCGTGTGTTTCGGGGATGAAAGGACTTTCTGCGGAAAATTCATTAATTGTGAATACACAATATTTGCAATGCATACCTGAGCGGACTGAGCCTCCAGAAGGAAAACAATTGGTTTGTATCCCATCCAGAATACGTGACGGCGTCCAGTTAGTTTAATAGCTTCGGCCCAAGCTCCCGTAATTTTTTCCGCGGTCCAGGGTAAAGCCCAGAGATGCCCGATTAGAGGGAATTTCCGGTATTGGGGCCACTTCGCGAGACATCGTCCTTGATGTCCGAATGTCATTCGGGCATAGGACAGGGCGCAAAGGAGGAGGATTGGTGTCGACAATCCAAGAGCAATTAGAATTTTAGAATTGAGATTAAATTCCATGCCAATCCCTTAATAAATAGATAAACAAGTTAGAAACATATTATTGGCTGGGATTGGAATTTACGGACATGAGGAAAGGTGTGAAACACTGTGGTCCCAGAGTTGGGTGTGGGTGTGGTTCATTGTAGAATGGGGAGGATGGAGGAATTCCATCTTTTAAAAATTATTATTTTTGGGAAAAGTTTACTTGGTAGGATGGATTTTGCAATGAGTACAGTTTGCTCTTTTATAATCTTAGTGAACCAATTTCCGCCTAGATATTAAGGAAAAAGAGCAAGAATGAGGTAGTACATGGATGGATATGTGACTGGAAAATATTAATTTAATTGTTACGCCGTGTATTTCCATCCAATGTTTCAAATGGAGTCGAATAACGATATAAGTTTAGTTTTACGGATATGGTGTTGGAACCAATTATTCCTCCAATTTGTACTTTTGACCAACGAAAAGAACTCAATGCCATTATTTATTTTAATGCTTGGGACGTCAAAAGATAATGTTATGAAGCTCTTACTTTGTTTCAGCAAACTTAGTGCTGGAAGTATTCTCAGTGTAATAAACGAGTACCATAATCTCTAATGGTCGAGGGAGCTAAATTACTTGTTTAACTATTGCACTGCAACAATTATACTACTTCCTTAACAGATCTTTGGAGCTGATAGTACTTGAGACTTTGCAAATTTATTATTATGGACTAAACTGGATTATTTTGTTAATTAGGTAATTTCTACTCAATTTAGGTGAGTGGTACGACTAGCCGACCTGTTTTCGTAGGACGCTGAATGCATGCAAATATTGTCTCGTTCCTAGGATAAGTCATTTTGGTAAAGAAAAGAAATTAATCATGTGCACTTTGTTTTGTTCACTTTTATTATTTGGTATGAAGAAAAAATAATGCGGAACATTAAGAAATGTTAAGTTAAGTATGAAATAATTCCTTTGGACGAGGTGTAATTTTACGGATTGCAGCTACAACATTGTAACTCATTCCTTATCCCATTTTCCGATACCTCAACCGAGTCCCGGAACTGGGTCAGCACAATTATTAAAGTCAGGAGGACGGATAAAACCTAAATCAGAAATCAGTCACTTATCCTGAAAAATATTTTATAGAAATATTTCCAACCCACCGATAAAACAAAGTGTCGATTCAGTACAAAAAAGCTCCCAGGACTAATTTCCAGCGTACTACACTTGACTTTGCTCATTAGCATTTGCACCTGCAATTTGGCAATAACACTCAAAATTTCATTTATTTGCAATCATGTCATTCTTGCAAATATTTCGCAAACCTGAATCCTTTCAACTTCCGATAATTTGTGAAGTGGAACATCTCCAAACTCTGACATCAATTGTTTCTTGCTATTCGCGAGATTCTCACCCTGGTCCCCAAACAAGTAAAGGATTATCATGCTCATAGCTGAGACCTCTGCATATCCCAAGGCCACGGATAACTCGCCCCGTTTTGCAGAAACAATGCCAAAATACATGTTTCCCAATATGATGAGAATATTAAATGCAACTTCCGGTACGATACGAACACTCATCTGGTCATTAAACAGTTCCACCAATTTGACGATAACACCGTAAGAATGTCCCAACTCATTTATGGAGTCATCAAAATTTCCTGCACTCAAATTCTTGACATTTTGTGTCACAACTTTAACCAAGCCGGTGTACAACTTGATCCAAAATGTAAGCCAAAGACACAAATAGGAGTGACCATATGTAAAATATGCCCAAAATGTGGTACCCACAGTATAATAGACCATATCTCCATCCTTGAATGCTTTCGTTAAGGAACTGGGCTCCGAAATTTGTAGCACATCCACAAAAATGAAGTTGCCAAAATAGAGTGTCGCCAAAACTAGTAAGATACCCGCCAACAGCTTCCAGTGCTGTTTCCGGGTTTGATCCCGGATACCCTGAAATTCTTTGTGGTCTTGCAATTGACTTCGGAAATGGATAAGTTCCTCGCAATGAGTTTTCCAAAAGTGACGTGTTCTTTTAACCGTAAGAAACCCGTACAATTTGTTTGCATATGCATTAGTCCCAGCGGCACCTGCTATCGTGAATAGCACGAGAACATCAAAGGACACCGAGGTCAGGCCGTCGTGTCGGTGAAGCCCGGCAAAAAATCCAAACATCATAAAAAGAGTTAGGGCCAGAAATAAGAGGGCTGCTGGAAGAAAGGGAATCCCAGTCCAGGAAAATTTTAAAGTTTTCAAGGGTTTTGTGTTATGGAGAAGTTTGGAGGTTGTGTAAAGATCAAATGATTGTGGGACGATGGACAGGGGACAGTAGCCGATTAGTTGGATTCCGAGGAGTGGGTATTTTGCGAGAGATAGGAGAAGGTCTTCGACATAATTGACGAGTAGGGAGGGATTTGTGACAATTTTTACTTCGGGGTTTGGCTGGGAGGAAGGTATGTTGAAAACTTCCATGATTTCTGGGCAAAGGAAACCGGTAGACTGGTGTGTTCTGTTTTTCATGACTGAGATCTTTGGCAATAACCCGATTATTAGGTAATGATTGAAAGTTTATTCTGGTGCATGTTTTTGGGGAGATAGCCTTATTTGTTGGGCACCTAGCAAATTTAATGAAACAAACGCCATGAAACAAATTAGCTAATTACTACTCAATTCGGGAGAGTGCATGGGATGGGACACGCAAATTCGGGAAATGACAAAAATTATCCCAGTCTTTGTGATCGTGATCGTGTTTAGTAAGGCAAATAATATACTAAATAATTCATATTGTCGTCGCCCAGCATAACCTTTGAAGTAGTTGACTTCCGTTTAGGATGACAATTAGCAAATTAAGTGGGGCCAACGGCCAAGGGTTAATCTGGCGAATTAACGTTTTTACGGGTCATAATCCAACTACTTGTTTCACGGCTATGTTTTCGAAAGACTGCCGCAACATGAATATGATTGTATTAGTCATTTAAAGTCTTCACTCTTGGAGAATTCTGTACTATTTAATGTTTCATCTGAAGTATTGACGTTTGCGTTACTAAATATGAGAAAATTGCATTAATTTAATGGTTGTGCATGGAATACTCCGTTTTATTACTTCCTACCCAATTACTTGTTTGTTACTTTACGTACGTAGCCTACAGTTAACTAGAGAGCTGGAAATTACAACAAAGTAAATATTTAACTTTACTTCATCTTTAAGACAATCCATCAATTCCCATTGTTTAGAATATTGCTTAATCCTACAACAGAAGCTTTGGGTCTTAAGTAATACATAGTTAAAAGGTGAGCAATTAATTTTAATATCTTTCCTCCCGATTATGATACTTGCTCTGTTCTGGAGTCCAGGAAAACCTAAGTCGTAAAGTGTGTCGTGTCATCTACCCATAATACCATTACAGGGAAAATTCGCTTCCAGGTTTCCCATCACAGTCTGTAACAGACAAGGAACTTGAATTGTTCAAGTTTTATAACTTTGACTCAATGAAGTTGTTACAAGATTCCCATCAAAATGTTGGCAAACATATTGTGTAAAAGTTACTTTGTTAACGTGGGTTTGCGCGGACACAGAGATTGCATGTGCCAATTAACCATGGTCAAGGCTGGAGAGGAGGAAATTTACATGAGAGCTTGTGACACTTTATTAATTTTTCTATCCTCTGTTCACACCACATATGCCATTCTTTGTCAATCAACAATTGTTTCAAAAAGTAGTTGGTTAATGAATTATTTGCTTTGAATTTTTTCAAATCTTTGAAGAGTCAGAAATGAGAAGTTCCGTTTTTAACCTGATTGGGATTGTGATTAGCATCTTGCTTTGTCTGGATCTGGTTGATGCCCAATACTTTTCAATTGGTCTTTGTCCAAGATTTGGTGGCATGCCGAATTTCAATATTACACGGGTATAACGACAATTTTTTAGTTTTTATGCATGTTTTGTGAAGACATGCAAAATACATGTTTCCTTTCCACAGTACGACGGGACATGGTACGAAGTTGAAAAATATTGGTTCGTTTTCGAAGCGACGGCTTCCTGTGTAAGCTGCAAAATTTAGTCTTTAAAATACTGAGCTATTCGCAAATTGTACACTTTTCTCTGCAGACGAAGGTGATCTATGCCGAAAATCCGAAGGATGGGTCATTCGGTGTGGAAATATCAATGTTTTAAGGGGTGTATGTACAAAATCAAAAAATATTTTAGCAAAGCTTTTAACCAAGTTCTGCAATAGTTCCAGAAGGAAGATGACTATGCCTGGCCGAACATGGTATCGGAGCCGGGATGGATCTGGGAATTTTATGCTTTCACTCTCCATTACCCAGTTACCCGTTCCATGTAAGTCTACAAACTTTGCTTGGTTAGATTGCAGTTTTAGTTGACAATCACCAAATATTTAATGGTTACTACGTCAGCTAAGAGTGTTAATAAACAAAGTTTTATTTTGCAGTTAATTTTATGTATCCATACATCGTTTTGGACACGGATTACGACAACTATACCATCAAATATTCGTGAGTTTTATGCCACTCTGGGTTAAATATATTTCTGAAATGAAATGCGTCTAAATATTTTGCCGAAACAATTTCATTCTAGCTGCACACAACTTGGACCACTAAATATGCGTAAGTTTTGGCTATGAAATGTTTTGAACAAGTATAAAATCACTAATTTTGTTATATTTACCAATTCCTGATATCAGAATCCATGTGGGTGTTATCTCGAAGGAGGGAGTTATCTCCAGAAGTTAGAGAGCGAGTGCATGCCTTTTTAAGACGGGTTGGGTTAAATGTCGCCAAATTAAGGAGGTCCAATACCAGTGGTTGTGGTGACATTTGGGGAGAAACTTACAGAGGAAATGGAGCCAGTGAAGTTAGTTAACTAACTTACGTAATTGTTGTGAACTTCAACTATGTCCGAGCTTATCTTAACGAACTACTTACTCTTATATAAAAGTCACGCATTAATAATTGATCTATCATTGTCAATATAGCCAGTCAATCAATAAGATATCTCAATATTTGGGTAATGTAATGGTAATGTACTTTGGGCATATTTCGCATATGGTCATGCATTCCTTTGTCTTTGGTTCGTGTTTTGGATCAAGTTGTACACGAGTTTGGTCAAAATTGTGACGAAGAATGTCAGGAATTTGGGANTTTTGGATCAAGTTGTACACGAGTTTGGTCAAAATTGTGACGAAGAATGTCAGGAATTTGGGAGGAGTCCGTAATTTTGATGAGACAACTAAGCAATTGTTTGTGGAGTTGGTGGAATTGTACAGTACGCGATGAGTCACCGCATCATTCCTGAGATAACGTGTAATATCCTGATAATTTTGGGATATATGTATTTCTGTATTGTGTCAATCAAAAGGGGTGAGTCATCCGTGGCTCTGGGTTATGGAGAGGTCTCAGCTATGAGCATGACAATTCTCTACTTGTTTGGGGATGAGGGAGAAAATCTCGCGAATAGCAAGAAACAATTGATATCAGAATTTGGAGATGTTCCACTTCACAGGTTATCGGAAGTTGAGAGGATTCAGGTTTGCGAAATATTTGCAAGAATGACATGATTGCAAATAAATCAAATTTTGAGTGCATTGACAAATTCCAGGTGCGAATGCTAATGAACAAAGTCAAGTAGTTCTTTGGAAATTAGTCCTAAGCTGATCTTATTCCTTCGCAAGAAAATGCATGCCACTTTGTCCATTGATTTAGATTTTATCCGTCCTCCTCACCTTACTAATTGTTCTGACCGGGATTCGGTGGAAAGCACAGAAAATGGGTCACGCCACATGAACTAAATTGCTGTAGTTGTAATTCATTCAAATAAAACGAATAGCTAACCTCCCCATTGTGCAAATATAAACAATTTAGCTGCCTTACTTTCCCTTTCCAAAGCATTGTAATAATTATAAACAATATTGGTGGACGAAGAAGAGAACAACATTTCCTGTAGCTGTGTAGCTTCCATAATCAATTATCATCTCATCCAACTCATAAATTACCTGAGTCGACAATTCATAGGAATCCAAACAAATTGAACAAAGATTTGTCCATAAAAATCTTATCTCACTCTGCCAAAGCATCACCACCACCCACCCGCCAGCACAAAACTCTGCTCACTCACCCATCTCCACGTCAGATTCAGTCAATTGAGGAAGAAACAATAAATAAATTAATAATTAAGTAGTGAGCAGTTCACCAATTAAGTAAAATGTATCCACATTACCCTCCTCCCACCCAGCCACCCCCACGGCCACAGGCTTATCCTCCTCCACAGCAGCAAGCTTATCAGCAACCTCCACAAGTGCAAAACTATCCTCCGCCAGTTTTGCCGCAAGCTTATCCACCTCAAAGTCAACCTTTGCCACAGACTTATCCACAACAGGCTTATCCTCCACAAGGTTATCCACAACCACCCCCACTACTCACGCAACCCACGGCCGGAGTGGCACCGGGCTATCAAAATCCACAACATTCACAAAATTACCCTCCTCAACAACAAAACTATCCTCAAAACTATGCCAATCAGCTCCCCAACCAGCTGGGGAACCTGTCGATAACCAATTCAGGATTTAATAAGTTGTGGGGCAGTGACCAACTTGACCTCCTTAAACAGCGGGGTCAAGTTCTACCACCGTATGGCGTCAAGGCGCCCGAGATTCGACACACAAATGAGTTCTGGAGGGATAAAAATGTGGCTGGAGAGTAAGTGGGGATAATTAAGGAACTAATTTTGATAAGTAACTTATCATAAGTGAGTAATTATCTTGGGGTAATCTTTCAGCATCTTCCGCTGCACCCTTACCAAGATTCCGGAGAGTAAGACGTTGCTCCAAAAGTCCCGTCTGCCGCTGGGAATACTTATCCATCCATTTAAGGACTTGACGGTGAGATTAGTGGCCAAATTTATTTATTGATTAATGGCCACTAATTTGTACTTATCTGAATATTTGCCAAATTAGCAACTACCCGTCGTCCAATGCTCTACGATTGTGCGGTGTCGCTCTTGTCGGACCTATATCAATCCTTTTGTCTACTTTATTGATAATCGGAGGTGGAAGTGTAACCTCTGTTTTCGAGTTAATGAATCGTGAGTATAATTTACACATAATTTGCAAATAATAATGGCAATAAGTGTGCTAATACTATGATTCTTCTCCCAGTCCCGGACGAATTCCAATACGATCCTCTCACAAAAACTTACGGGGATCCGCACCGTCGTCCTGAAATCCTTTCGGGAACCATTGAATTCCTCGCACCAGCCGATTATATGGTCCGCCCTCCACAGCCAGCAGTTTATTTATTTGTACTGGAAACTACGCCGGCCGCCGTGGAATCCGGGTATTTGAAAATTGTGTGCGACACGCTACTCGAGAATTTGGCGAGTTTACCGGGAGATGCTAGGATGCAAATTGGGTTCCTTACTTTTAATGATTCAGTCCACTTTTATAACCTCTCGACCTCCGGTGGGGCTCGGATGATGAGTGTGGTGGATGTCGATGATGTTTTCGTGCCTCTACCGGAAGGTCTGGTTGTGAGAGTGGGAGATTGGGAGGAGAACATTAGAGGCTTGTTGGGATCCTTGCCGGGGTTGTGGATGAATGGTGGCGTCTCCGGGAGAAGAGGATGCTGTCTCGGAGCGGCGGTGGGGGTGGCGCAGAAGATGTTGGTGAGTTAGATAACTATAATATGGAATACCGAGGTTTTAATGGATAATTGTCAACTTATCTATTTTCAGAGCACGTTGGGTGGCCGAATAACAATCTTTTCGCACACGCTGCCAACCCTGGGACCGGGTGCCTTACCGCCACGCGCTCCAACGAGTTTACCCGCACTTCAAAAGGACCTCAACCCGGTTACGGATTACTACAAGAAAATAGCTCTGGACTGTTCGGGACAGTATATTGCAGTGGATTTATTCTTTACGGGAAATGAGCACGTGGATATTGCAAGTATTTCTTGTGTCAGTCGATATTCTGGTGGGTGTGTGAAGTAGAGTGGGTGGGTTAGAGAGCCCGGGAAGGAGAGACTTGTTGGAGAGTCAATTTACTAGATATTTAGCGAGAAAGATTGGTTTTGAGGCGGTTATGAGGGTGAGGTGTAGTCGGTGAGTGAAGGATTTACGCATTTATTATTTGGAAGTTGAGGATGAAATGATAATTATTTTCTTGTTTTTAGTGGGCTTTCCATCCACACTTTTCATGGAAATCTGTTTGTTCGGTCGACGGATTTGCTGTCGTTGCCAAATTGTAATCCCGACGCCGGATTTGGGATGCAGGTCTCGATTGATGAAGATTTAAGGGATTTTCAGCATGTAGCGTTTCAAGCTGCGTTGCTTTATACGAGTTCAAAGGGTAAGTACTCGTATACATTCTCTGAGGGTTATTATTAACCAATTAATAATCTGAATAATTTAATTTCTTTTCCCAGGAGAGCGACGAATCCGAGTCCATACCCTCTGCCTTCCGGTTGCGAGCAATATAAATGATGTCATTCTCTCGGCCGATCAGCAGGCCGTGGTTGGGTTACTGGCAAAGATGGGGGTGGATCGGGCGCTCACGAGTTCCATCGGGGATGCCAGGGAGGCTTTTATGAATGCTGTTGTAGATATTTTGGGAGCTTATGCACAGACGCAGAATGCTGGTGAGAGTTATTATTTTACTATTAATAATAAATTATTAGCAGCGTACAATAATATTTCTTTACGCTTTTAGTCCCTGGACCCACATCTGGCAGTCTTCTTGCGCCTGCACACATTCTCCAAATGTTGCCCTCTTACATTCACGGTCTCCTCAGAAGCATTGGATTCCGTCAAGATATGAAACCCAGTTTGGATGACAGAGCACATTACATTTAACCAATTAAAATCCCTTCCACTCTATCTTCTCATTCAAATGATTTATCCGGATTTGTACAGGATTGATCAAGTTTTGGTTACGGTGAGTAAAAATAGTCAATGAAGTTAATAAATTATGCAATTAACGTTGTGAATTCCCACATTATTGCAGCCCCTGGCAGAACACGAAGCTCCGGAAGATGACCAAGAAACCATTTCGGACGTCCAACTTCCCCTATTTCCACTTCTGACACTTGGCTCAGATCGGATAGAGGCGGCTGGCGTTTATCTTCTGGATCAACCAGAACTAATTCTAGTCTATGTTGGAAGAAATGTTGGGAGAGAATTTTGCAGGGAGGTCTTGGGAGTGGAGGGATTTAGCCTTTTTGATTGAAATGGTGAGACAAAACTTGGTCTTTTTGCTAATGAATGATTACTTAATCAATTCTGTTTTCTATCACAGAACGACTTCCCAGAGCTAGAAACTACGTCGAGTTTGAGAATTAGGAATTTCGTAGGCTATTTGCAAAGTTTAAAGCCTTTCGGAGTCCCAGTTAGGATCATTAGGTAAGTTACTGAGTAATTAATTTATGGTGAATTATCCTAAACAAGTAATTTTTGCAGAGAGGACTCTCGTGAACGTCTCCATTTCACCTCCGCCCTAATCGAGGATCGGGATGGTGCTGGGGTGCCCAGTTATTACGAATTTTTGCAACAGATTCAAAATTTAGTAAAGTAAATAGATTAGGAGTGTAATTTGGAAAATTATAATGAATAAAATTTGGTATTTTTCAATGGAACTGGTGCCTTTGTAATAATTTTGGTCACAAATTCCAAGCTAATCTTTGAATGACAAAAAACTTATACAAATCCTTTATTCCGTATTATTTCCAATTAATTATTAAACCCAGCACCACGGCCACTATGCCGATAACCGCGACACTCCATAAAATCCAAGAATTTCCCGTTTTCTGCTGCAACTTCCCAATGGACTCTGCCAACTCTTCCATGGAGCCGTGGGTGGAGGAATGTAAATCTGTATAAGAAACACAATTATCTCAGTATTTTTCTTAATTGATCGTCATTCTCCTTTATTGCTCACCTCCCACACCCTCCCTCCCCTCACAAATGTCTCCTTCCTCCACCCACCCTAGTCCCACGATATCCCCAAAACTTTGGCAACAATCCCGTGGTCCCTCTCCAGGAAAAATGTAGTCACTCAACAGGATCCCACGGTCCTTAATCAGCTCCACAAAGACACGACGTGGAACCTCGTGATAGACTTGGTTAGAGGAGGATGACTCAATTGTGGCGTCTTCCTCGATTAGCGACTCGGTGTGAAGGGTCAGCCGGGAAGAGAGGGAGCGGAGGAGGTCGGAAGTCAGGGCCTGAAAAAAGAATGGCAGAATTTGTTACAAATTTTGACACTCGAAATTAATTAGTAAATTAATTAGCTCACCTCTCCTGCTCTCTCGGTAGACCCTCCCTCCACCAAATACGCGACGAGATGCATTTTTCCTCTCAATTCTAAATGATTAATAAAATCCCGTCCCTTATCCCGATTTAGGAATGAGCTCGGCAACTTATCCACTAGCAAAGAGACATTCTCCGTCTCCACATATTTTTCTGTGGCCGAGGGCAGCTTGGAATCAAACAGGGTCATCAGTGTGGGAAGGGTTTCCTAACAAACAACCAAGATAAGTAACTTATCCCTGATATCTTATCCTTAATTAGTATTGACTCACCTTCCAAACTCCTACAACCCTATCGACACCCTCCTTGACTTCAAACTTATCCGAGACGACTTCCTGCTGAACAACGACTCCTCCCAGGTCCACATCCGCCTCCACCCGGAGAACTTGACATTCCTTGACCTCCACCTCCAGCGGCGTCCCGGTCAAACTTTGACCCTTCCACGTGCCCTTGGTTCTATCGTATTGCAGCCAAATTGGAGACTTGTTGGCGTCAGTGAAGTAATTGGCGAATTTTCCACTCATATTTTTGACCAGGGAGCTAAACAAGGGTGTGGGAGGAGGAGTGGGGGGTGAGTCCGTGACAGAATAAATCCCAACCAGGTCCACACCTCCGGGTAGCATGCGGAGGAGTTGACGGGTGTGGTGGGTGAGAAGGGAGGGGCTCGGGACAGCGCCGGGGATGGCGTCAAGGCTCGAAGTGTCCTTGGTGGGGGCGAGATGAAGGATGTAGATGGAGGAAGGGGTGGAATGCTGGGAAAAGAGGAGGTAAGGTAAGGTTATCGATAAGTTATCAAAGATAAGATAAATTGAGACAAATTTTGCCTTAATTGATAACCCACTAACTTACCATCCCGATAACCAGTCCCGTGGAGTTGACCTGTCCCAAGGGGCCTAGCAGGGCGGCCTTAAGGACGGGGTCGATTTGGAGCAGCATTTTATTTTATAAAATTTTGAAACAAAAATAAAAAATATTTATTTTTGGAAAGTTTACAACGAGACAAAAACTCCAGTTTTGGTGGTGGCGGGCCTCCGGGGTGTCCCGAGATTGAACAAAGAGAGCTTATCAAGGATAAGTAAGTATCATGAGTTGTTTGCATGAAGTAACCATTATAAAACTTGTTACATTTAACTTTATCCATCTTGTTGGTGGTATAGGCAGAGTTAACTTTAGAAGGAATCAGTTCTGGCTGTCTTCGGGTAAAACTTGCCGATTTTAAACTTCATGTTCGATGACTCAAGGAAATGGCATGCGTCTTGAAATAGGAGTCGATTACCTTTAATATGTGCAATTATGCATGCAGTTTTATTTTGTTGATTACATTCTGTTTATAGAGATAAAGAATCAGGTCTTAACTAAAGGGGACTAACCCCATACATAAGCATAAATAACTCCAGATCTGGATTTAGGTTATGTTAGCGAAGTACATATATGAATGCAAGTGCATTTTGTAAATTGAGATGATATCATATTTTAACACAGTAATTATATTATTTCGATTAAAATTAGTCTATGAACTCTCTCTTAACATCTTCGGGACTTTAACCTGGAACAAGATAGCAATAACAAGATAAAAAGATCCTGAGCAAATCATTTGTTCAGTCAATTGCTTGTAAATGCCAAAAATAAGGAAAATTGAGCCACGTTTTTCTTTGATTTTTCCCCATCCCAACAAGATTATAGCAGGGAATGATTTTTATAACTGCACTGGAAGGCCCAAGGTTATCTGAAAAAGTTGCGTGATCGACTTTGGTCATTGCCAAAAAATATGAATAAATGCATCAATTTCTAATGTCCAACACTTGCATTC
>JAAXNX010002436.1:0-13505 GCA_036491905.1 Folsomia manolachei
AACGAAGGACTTATTCCAGAAATCGCCAACCCAAAGAACTAACGGCCTTAGAACAGAAACATTTACCCCGTCCACTTCCACTGTTCAACTTCATCAACACCAACAACTTTCCGGGGTGCGGAGTGCGGATCGTGGATTTGCCCAACGAAACCTAGAATCCCAACCTCCACCCCCAAAACCAAAGGCTTATCAACAACGAGAGACAAAGGCAATCACGGGAAATACTCAACTTAACAAAAATAGTTTTATTAATCCAGTATTGAGCAATCATAAATGGAGTGATCGGGCTGTTGTTCCGCTGTCGGAAAAAGTAAAACTCATGGATGGATCTGTTAAATGTCTAGATCGCGGAATTTTCCCCCATCCAATTAGTTGTAAGCAGTTTGTGCATTGTGTTGAAGATAATGATGCAAGCATAAAGGGTTATGTCTACGAATGTCCCCCATCGTTATCGTTTAATCCTGTTGGTGGTATTTGTGACTATGATGAATTCGCCAATAGTAAGAGAGGAAGTTCTTGTATCGAATAGAATGCTGTATGTACATATAATTATGCTATCCATCAGTTAGGTTATTGTGAAAATAGCTAATTTGTATTTGCTATTGATAGATACGTATTTCACCATTTGTATTATCAGATTGTAAATCAAGCTAATTATAGATACGTAAAAAGAGTTACAAAGATTATTGCCAAATAAGACGTGTCATTTTTTGTTATTTTGTACAAAGAGATTCTCAGTTTACTGTTTAGGTCGTCCGGTTTTAATGTTTTTAGTATAAACTCTTTACTATGTACAAATTAAAATTCCAGATAATAATAATATGTAATAAATTGCAAGTAGTATTTATGTAAAAAAAATTATAGGACTGTTTCATGTATATACCTATATATTTTCGTTCTCTACGACATTTTCATTCGTATATCATTTATTGCTAAATAGATAAATTGAATAAAAATTGAATTTTTCCACACATGGGCGACAATTTACAATCACATCCTTGAAATGCAGCAGAATGAATGCAAACTATGCAGAATATTTCATACAACTCGTAAAGTGAAAGTACACATCAAATGCAAGCTTATTTGAGATGAGATTTCTTGCGTCCCATCCAAAGTAAACAAGATCTCGTTATTACGTGGGTAGTGTCTTGCGACTTACATTACGCTAACAAAACTCTCTGTAGTATATCCAACACTATCTGCTCGGTTTCCTTTACCACGGATTTAGAAGCGCATGAATCTCTAATAACTCGTCATAGACCGGAAAAGGAGAGGGTGAAGGAATATGGGCAACTGCAGTAAAGCAGAGCTGCACGGAGTGAAAGCTAATATATGTCCCACATAACATTCAATCTATCATCTGCTTTCTCTATTTATGTCAACCTATATACATACCTCCATGTACGAAATTCTTTAATACTCATTTATTGTACGTCTTTCCCAATTTAGAAATTTATTGCATCGCTATTTAAACTTTTGAAGAAGAATTGTGAATAGGGATCGAATAGTACCAGTGAATCCGGGTCGAAATAGATCCAAATAAATAAAGCATCCTCTAGGGAAGTTGTGATCGACCGTATTAAAATGGATCACAAAAAATATCAGGACGGAGAAAACGGGAGCTGCCGTGAAAAATGTTTAGGATGCATAATGTGTTGCAATTTGCCAGCATCCGCTGGAGTAGATCGAACGTATTAAAATGGATCACAAAAAATATCAGGACGGAGAAAACGGGAGCTGCCGTGAAAAATGTTTAGGATGCATAATGTGTTGCAATTTGCCAGCATCCGCTGGAGTGAAAATTCTCTCTATTATTTCAATAGTAAGATATTAATCAATACAACTAACCAAAATTTTCAGATCCGTAAAATATAATTTGCTAATGTTTTTAGCTATACGGGCTTCTGTACTGTTGTTTGGGAGTTTGGACGTTGATCGTAACTTCTCAAAACAATGCATTACCTTTGCGGCAACAATTTTTCTACGAAGTTTGGACAGGGTCGGAAACAAATATCGATCCATCTCAGGGAATTTCGGTTACCAGTCCAAAAAAACTGGTTCCCTTGAATGCAAGCTACAATTATCTAATTGCTTTGGGCTGCGTCTCTCTTGGAATCGGGTTTGTTAGAGCCCTATCCAGCATTTTTCTTCTTTGGAACTCGGTTGAGAAGGTAAAATTAAATAAGAAAACCTTTGCGTATTAGTATGTAATACTCCTAAATTCTTATTCTGACCACAGCACAGCATTCTTCCTGGAAAAGTTTGGATTCTGTTGACTTTCATGGGAACGACTACAATCGTCGTATACCTTTTGACTTTCCTCTCGGTTACCGGATTCATCAGTGACTTTCCCCCGTTTTCCCCGATAAGAATTTTTAATGATAAATTCTCATTCTACAATAATGATTACCATTCTAAGGTAAGCTCTAAACTTTTTAAAAATAAAGCTAACATGATTTTCCAAACTAATTACTTAATTTTTTCCGCCAATTTCCGCCAATTTTTTTTACAGGGCGTTGACTTTCGCGGACGTGGTGTTGGCGTTTTACTTCATTGGCATTGTAAAATGGTTTGTTAATACGAGATAAAAAATTTTGGCAAAAAAATTTCAGAAAATTTTAAAAAGCAGAAAACTGATTTTTAAATCCTGAACATTGATGTTAGCGTTACTAGTTTAAAATTCATTGGATAAAGCAACTAGATATTTAGGGTACTTAATTACAGATGCTTCAAATAGATTTTCTAATACTCAAATATGTTGTCACCGAAAAGGAATTTTAATTATGTATTATAGACGAGTGCAATAATTCATGACCCATATAAGACTTGGCTTGTCTCAGATACTAGTTTATTAAATCGTTGGATTCTTTTTATGCTTAATATGTTTAAAACCGCGTTGTTATATGTAAACACTTTAAATTAACTGTTTAACTTCCAAACATTGTACCTACGAAAATCGAAAGGGAATCTGTTGGAGAACTCTGATTTTGTTTCGCAGGATTGTATTAACTTATATTTGAAAAATTATTTTATACCGAGACATTTATGTATCCAACATTCCATTTCAATTATTTATTATGCATTGGTTTATACCAAAAGTGACACAATTTTTTCATACTGTCAACTATGTTCGTCGGCTGAAAACGCAGCTTGCCATGTGAAATGGCAAGTTCGGTGACGGTAAGTAATCATTTTAATAATATACATATTATATGTACATATTAGTAATTAAGTGATTCGTATGCAGTTTCCTCGTAATTATGAATTTACCTGTATAATTGAAATTCCTGTGAGTTTTAGACTAAAATGAACAATAAAATAAACCCCCGTTTCTAATACGTTGAGATTCGTTTTTTTAAAAGATGCAGATTTTGTATTTTTTAAATGCATTTATATGGGAATGTGTTGGCAATGATAATCAAAAAATCAAGTTTCTGCTTTTACGTAAATACTAATCATGGTTTAAATCGCCATACTTAATCTGTATAACGAATGATTAATGATATTTTGAAGTAGCTTTAATCAAGGCAAATTAAAGACGAACTTTTGACAAACCGTTTATATACAGGCTTATATAAGGCATGTCGAAAGAATAATATATATCCAATCGTTGTTTTCCAATGCAAAAACAGAACATGCTTTCCAAAAAAAAAATCGACGATCGAAAAGTTTATTATTGTTGTAAAGCCATGAATAATTAATTCTCCAATATTTGGATCATTGTCGTAATACTCGTGTTTTAATCAAAAGAGAGCTTCGATAAGCAATATGGTTTACCTTAGCGTGATAAAAATTCTAATCATTTTACTTGCGGTTGGCAGTAAAAACATTCATAACGATATTACTGTATGTATTTAAGTTGAGTATCATGCAGCTAATCCACTTTTTAGTCTCATAATAGCCATGCATGGAGAAAGCTTTGCAAAAAGTGTCGAAAAAACCAATCTATATCTCAAACCATTAATATGCATGAGTTTAAACAAGTACTTCGGAAAAATGATGAATTATAAATCAACATGAATTTTACAGCGGAAACATGAAATTTGTTGAATTTTGTGTCCTGCAAAATTTTGAATTGCATAAAATTTTCAAAATACTCGCCTAAAATTTCGAGTCTTTAAAAACATATTCATGAACTAATTTTTTGCAAGCGTTTTAAGATACGTGAAGATGCATCAGGAAAGGTTTCAAACTTTTGACATTAGACAATCGATAGCAATATATAAAGGAAATGTACCTAACACAACGGATATTTTGCAACCTTTTATTTAATATAACTCGTACTCATAAAACTATTTATTTCCTTGAAGAAAACTGAGAAAATTGGTCGCTCAAACATACAGAAATGAATACATTAAATAAGAATGAAGGAATATTTAAAATGAGTCAGAAGAAATAAATTTTGTAGAGAACATGAGAATCTTATTTGGCAAATGTTGTGGGTTGAAATAAATAAGTTAATCATTTCAGTCGATTTAAATTTAGGAATGTGGTATTCAAACTGTAAATATGGATATGAATCAGTCCATAACTGTTTTATCAATCATTCATAAATCATTAAGGAAAACGATGCCAGACAAAATTAGATTCAAATGAAAACCACATAAAGATAAGGAATTATTGCTGTTATATAATAGCTATTTTTTGTTCCATTGAGATTAACATGAGTCATGACCGTGTCCATAAAACTACACAAGCCTCATCCACACCTCGTTAGTTGAAACTAGGGCATGGGTATCTTAACAAATTTCGAACTGTATAAATATTTTGTCGGGCATGTAAGAGGTGACCGGGGTTTGTTTATGGTTATTTCAGAATATACTATTTATATTTATGGTTTTAAGGTGTTGTCATTTTCAGCATTATTGAGACTGCAATATTGGAAAGCAATTTATTTAGTTATTAACGGAGAGAATGGTAAAGTCGCAAAGTACACGTAGGATAGGACAAGCTCTACGTGTAATCAAATGTTTGGCAACTGCAAACAAGTCAACCTATTCTGTCGGAGGAGAAAGTTTTGAACAGGAAACCCGGAATTTTGGCTACATTGGGTCAGTTTATTGTCCACCACGCTCTGGCACAAAGCTTTCTCCAAATTATGGTGACACACGTTAAATCCGGTGACCGAATTAATACTCGTAAACATTAAGTTACGGTAAAGTTGCATCAACGTATTTTACTTTCTTGAAATATTTAAATTTAATTCGAGAATTCTGTGAGGCAATGTAGTTTCTTTTGGCTACAGCTTTATCTTTTAGATAGCCCTTGAAGTGATTAGTATACAAAGCAAATCGTTAATATGAATTTAAATTTAAACATGAATTATAAGCAGCAACAGAAGATTAGCGGTGTCCCCTCAAACACAGCACCACAAACCGGCAACTTTCTCCAAAGACGAACACTGTTTGAAGGAAGGGTACCGGGGCCAATGCGTTTCGAAGAATTAGTAAAGGGTCACGACTACGACCAAAAGGAAGGGGATCAAGAAATTTTGCTCATGGAACGAAACAATTCAAAACTAACTTTTTACAAAGGTAGTCCTCAACAAAATAATCCTACTACAATGACTTCAACCCTCAATAACGCTGTATCTCACAATAATAGCCTTACTCATAATACTTCTGTGATTCGTCAGCATCAATCCAGAGATGCGTTAGAGCATCAAAGACTCTCGGAGATGGATCGTTACGGTTTGGCATACTATAGCCAGCAACATTCCTGTACTGCCACCAATAAGCTTACGGAAGGAGTTACAGGCAGGTCATCAGTGTCGTCTTATCCTCAGCCACCGTGGACACAAAGCAATGATGGCTCCTTTCGAAATTTCAACTCTCCTGGCTACATATGGTCGACAGGGCAGATGGAGGTTAGCTCAACAAACAATGTTCAATCTCAACAAAAGGTTTATCCTTCGTCTCAAATTCCCTCCGAATATAAAATCCCCAAGTCATACTCATCTCATGCGTCCCCAGAATCGGAAACAAAAAAACAAGTATATCAGCCTCCGGACTTTACGGCTCAACAATTGAATAATCATCATAAATCTTTCAAATATATCAAACAATCCCAACAACAATCGAAAACTATGTATCAGACTGGAAATTCGATGTCAATGGCATACCACAGTCCTCCTCAAGATTACATAAATGCAAACCTTCCCAATAATTCATCTGCAACCATAACTAAACTTGCTCAAGTTCCACCAAACCCATCTCGATCATATTTTGAGGGTATGCATCCGGGGGGAAGTCATGGAGTTGGAATAATGGGAAACAACATGAAATCAATTTCTACCACATCAAGGGCTAATTTTAAGCAGAAACAACCTCAAATTAGTAATTCGTCACAATCTCCTCGAGTAGCATTGGAGCATTATGAAAAACTTCGAAAATATTGGGATTACCAACATCATCTACTCATTGAAAATAGTGAGCAAAGGAATTACTGCAACAGCAATAACTACAATGCGATGCCAATGAATTATGGAATAAATGAACAACCAGTAAGTGTCAACTGGCAGCACAATAAAAATAATTTTATCCAAGCCCGTGGAGCGACTGGTCCTGGTGCAGAGACCACGCTTGATATAGCCAACTTTCACCAAACCTCACAACAAACAAGTCCTTACTCAATCTCATCAATTTCAACTACGGCCCACAATCAACAAATTAAGATGCCAACTGATCCCCAGAGTACTCCGATAAGAGGTGCATCAGGATTTGCAGCAGAGCTGGAGAAACTACAAAACTACCATTTTACACATGGTCAGCAACGACGCGAATGGAGTTGGCCATATACTAGTAAAGCCCCACCTCCCACCCCAGCTCAGAAAAAGACTTACCCAAATAGCAACAGTTATCACGATGCAGCTCGTCGGACTTATGTACAACAGTTTTACAAATCTGTTGAAATGCTCAGAAAGGAAAACTCGTCCACCACAGAAAAAGTGGAAAAGATGCCTCAACCACCAGTGCCGCCGTCAACGCCCAACAACGAATCAGGAATTGAAACTTTTCCATCACCACAAAGACGCTCAATTATACAAAGTATTACTGAAGATGTTCAAATAGTTGACTTTGTGGATTCTACAAAATCCGCAATTCTTGCTCGTCATCATGCTGACAAACGCGAGGACAATGAGTCGTCCGACCAGGGACAGCGAGAAGTTGTACAATTTCCAAAACAGGAAATCCCCGACAAGAGTCTCACCTACTCTAGACCACCCGAAACCACACCCACTGATTTGTCTCTTACACATCGTCGTAGCGATCAAGATCAAATGTTGTTACTTAATAGAAACAAAGACGCTCAATTATACAAAGTATTACTGAAGATGTTCAAATAGTTGACTTTGTGGATTCTACAAAATCCGCAATTCTTGCTCGTCATCATGCTGTCAAACGCGAGGACAACGAGTCGGCCGACCAAGGACAGCGAGAAGTTGTACAATTTCCAAAACAGGAAATCCCCGAAAAGAGTCTCACCTACTCTAGACCACCCGAAACCACACCCACTGATTTGTCTCTTACACATCGTCGTAGCGATCAAGATCAAATGTTGTTACTTAATAGAAGAATAATTCATCAAAGTCCTCCGTCTCCCCAACGGTCAAAGTCGGTAGGAGGAGTAACGGATGTAGCTGGTTATGACCACAATTGTATTGTTGGACAGTAAGGCTTTGATTTAGCGGATTTGTTGAGATGTACCTTTAATCTTTTAACCAACCATTTATTTTTTTACAGAACGCGTACAAACCTACATGTGCAAACGGTGCCTTGAACCGCTCAAATCCGACCAGGAAATTCGGAACCATCTTTTTTGTCTTATGTTAAAATCGGCTATTCAATGTAGTGTGTGTTCTCACCTGTTTCCATGTGAAGACTACCAGAGTCACCTAAAGGGTCATGGCGTTAGGGCTTTTAGCAATTAGTTTGGAATTTATAATAATATGCTTGATTTGTTCAATTGTGATCTGTCTACATAAGAGTGCCAATATCGGCCTAAAAAGATAACTAGTAGTAATACCTGAAACTTTATACCAAGTTTCATTTTAATGTTGCACTCAAAAGTTGTCAAAATGTGTGGCTTTAATTGGTCCTTATCTTAATATCCCATATATTTTACGTATTCAGAATCTTAAAATATAATTCTTGCAAAGCTATCGGCCTGTACGATAGTTAAGTGTTTTAACATAAGTATATGATTATGAACAGAATTCTATATTCTATACAAACGGAACATTATAGACTGTTGAAACACTTTCTTGAAACACTTGCTTTGACCAACGAAAAATGTGCCAATTACTAAATGTAAACCAGGAACTTTTCTTGTGGTCAGTAAGTCTTAAATAGAATAATACGTACGAAGTATGAGGGTTAAGGGTACAGTTTTTAGAGAAGCTCGTCAACACTATATATTGCATTCAACAACGGTCATAAATAAATGAGATATACCGTCATAGAATAAGACTGGATATAATATGAAGAAATACTTGTACAAAGTACAAATCTCATTAAAGGGTGTTATTGTAATTGATTATTAATACAAAAAAATACAAGGAATAATGTAGGACGTCATGACTTTATTGATTACATCCTCGTTGTTTAATGACGGTACAATTAGTATTTTCATTGTCGCTTTCCACATTAGAGTAAGAAGTAAAGAGTTAAAAGTGCAATACTATAGCAAGTGATAGTGTATTCAAAACGGTCAATTACTTTTAAATCTATGCACATGTATCATGGCTGTATTAGATAAGCTTCGGCTTTATTAGTAATTTATACCTAGGTGTATATTTTCATGAGTGACTATTTAGAAAACCGACATTTAAGTGTCGCATGTTTAAAGACTTGTAATATATAATATACACTAAACTACACAAAATGTTAGTAAAAACTATGAAAAGGTCCGTGATCAGGTATAATAAGGTATTCCACATTAGAGTAAGAAGTAAAGAGTTAAAAGTGCAATACTATAGCAAGTGATAGTGTATTCAAAACGGTCAATTACTTTTAAATTTATGCACATATGTATCATGGCTGTATTAGATAAGCTTCGGCTTTATTAGTGATTTATACCTAGGTGTTCTGCATATTTTCATGAGGGACTATTTCGAAAACCGACATTTAAGTGTCGCATGTTTAAAGACTTGTAATATATAATATACTAAACTACACAAAATGTTAGTAAAAACTATGAAAAGGTCCGTGATCAGGTATAATAAGGTACATCGCGGATTTCAAATTTCTTGACGAATTAATAATTGTACCGCACAACTTTGTTGGGTAACTTTCGGGGATCTGTAGGGTAATTGCACAATGCATATAATCTATCTATTTCAAAAATTTGTAACGACGTAGTTTCAAAAATATAGCGTGCCGTGCTTGTATTGAGTTGGTTCAAACATTTGTGAGGTATTATAGGGTATTTGCATTAAAATCGATCTCTATTAATATTCTGCGAATATTCTACTTCATTCTGAGAGTTATTCATCAAATTAATACTATTATGTATATGAGTCATTGCAGGTTGAAAGTGTTTATTTATGGATAGATTATCTGTCATACATATGTAGATAGGGCGACATTTTATAGAAGGAAGGTTCAAGGAGTGCCAATCAAAGCCAACATGGCTGTCCTGTAATCTCCACTGATCCTCGTTTGAATTGAGTGATAAAGTGTCTTGTGATAGATTTTGAGATACTCAGCTTTGATCTCATCCAAATCGATCTCACAACGGGTCACCTAAAAAAAGAACATTGAGCCATGCAAACCTCAATTTATTTTAATAGCTTCTGATCCTTAAACCGAAGACTTTTTGATTAATAGCACTAAACTCATAAAAATCCAAATCTTGAACTTACTATAATCCTGATGATCGTGTAATCATCGAACCTTAGTCCTTTAGTCATTGCACCTTCCAGCTTTCTGTAATTGAAGTTAAGAGTAAATCAGTAAATGTAGTTATGTACAAATCATTTAAATCGGTTATTTCATTCTCTTACTCTGCATAATACTGTGCCTGTTTGGTATTAATAAAAAATAATAATCAAGTTAAAATTCATTCTTTGTAATTTAATTGATTCGCTCACCCGGTTGATTGCTGACTTAACTGCAATGCAACAACAATTAATAATTAGTTTAATACCATAATAGAATCTTATGGAGTACAAAGATACTATAAAGTAAGATTAAAAGTTTTTATAATCGTAAACTGCAATGTTCTATATGAACCAGATAATACATTCAGTTCCGGAAGACGAAGAGAAGGCATTTATGTATGTGCATCACTCAAGGAAGCGTCGTTCATAACGACACGTCCTACACCACGCCCAAGAGATTGCATGGAATTGCGATTGACAATCTCTCCATTCAATTGAAAATCGATATTTTCTAATCTAACCCATGTCATCTACCCAATACGCCATTCTTATCTTTGAACATTACGGTTTTTATGACTTTTTTGTACAAAATGTTATTTTGAACTAGCATCCAATTTCCTAATGACAGCATCATATTGCAACCCATACTTTAATTATAATTTTTAATGATCTAAAGGTTTTATCCCAAATAAAGTTCCGGTTATAACGGCTGCCCGAGGTCTAGAAGTGAACTGCTGAAGCAGAATGAAATTGAATACGAGATAGACAATTATTGTAGGCGAAGGAAAAGGGAAGTAATGTGCCCCTGGAAATCTCATGTCTTAATCATGACACGAAGAATTGTTTTGCAATGCAATGGGGTGCTTTGAAGAGTAAGGATTCTTTGAATTTCCTTGTGAAACGATTTTAAGCTCGTAGTTTATTTGCTTAGTATACAGAGATATCCATTCAATTCCTTGAGCAAATTGCATCTGGGTATTGTTTTACGGTGCCCTAGATAAGGTTACTAGTCGGTAATATATTACATGCTCGGTACTAAGATGCGGTTTTCTATTGTCCTCCTATTACTGTCCCTAAGGTACATTCACATTTTAGGTTCTATGTACTAAACCTGTCTCATCCAAACTCGGAGAAAACTTTGTACCGTAAAGCCTAGTTGATTGATTGCATTGTTTATTTATGTCTCACCTACCATACAGAAAAAATAGTAATGCTCATAATTCACTACAGCGAACCTATTACGTTAGCTATTATTTATACTTTACTTGCAAAAGACATTGTCACGCAGTTCCCACTTTCTAATTTACCTGAGAATTTAAGGCGTTTTAAACGTTCGAATGTGTAGCGAAATCTTACCAATAGTCAGCATAGCATTTCGCAAATCTCCAGAAAATTCTGTTTGAATCGCCTCCTGCATCGATTGACCTGACATTCTTCGATACTCGTCGAAAATTAGGCGCAATTGTTCCACAGGTTCATGAGTGAGTAATCGCATGAATATTTTGCGCTCTGTGCTCCATGCGTTTCTTTCTAAAAATAAAAATAAATCGATTATAGTAATAATCACAGACGATTTTAGAAATTATATGTATTCTGGCCTGAAAAACACGTTACTAATTTTTTTTTGTCCAGAACAGGGAAATTGCCCGGATGCAGTAACATTAATTCAATCCAACTCACCGGCAGTGAATAAAGTTTCGGCCCGTTTTCTAGCTTTCTCCTGACAAGGTGGTCGTTTTTCATCGCGAATTCCCTGCAGAAATATCAAGTTGAAATATGCAAATGAGTGTAGTGTTTTAAGTATGTCTCACTTTTCCGATAATTTGATTTCGATATAACAATTGAATTTACTAAAACTGGGTTTATTGGCTAATTGGAATTTACTCGTTTGTTCAATAATATATAAACATGAAATTTAGTCTTCGTTTGCAACCGAGTAGATAGTAGACAATTGAAATTAGTGCGGTTTAGGCCATCGTTGTTTTCTAAAAGGATATTTATGCACACGTCCATGTAATGAATGAATGTCTTGCAAAGTGTAACTTCAGCTCGGATTTGTTGGGCATCTCATGAATTTATTAGGTCATTATAAGGTACTTAATTAACTAATGGCTTACACTGAGTAGCATTCCCAGCAGTTCCTTATACTCCGAAGAAATCTTGTACTCGTCTTCAAGCTCTTCTTGAATGGTCCTTCCATAACGATTCTGGAATGCTGAAGTAATAAACCGGATTTTGTCATTGGACCGGGAACACAGCACCTGAATAATTACACGGTAGATAAAGTAGAAATATATACAAGTCTCCTATATATACGGCATACATGAGTCACTACGAATTAGTATATGTTAGGCATTAACTATCTTATAGATAGATAGTTTACGGATAATGTATGCCATGTTTGTCATGCTTAGCACTTACTTCAGTTAAGCAATCCTCGTCGGTGCCAAGACCTTTAAATATTGGCATTTTTAATGGATAAGGCATTGAATAAGTATATGCATAAAGGGCAGAGTAGCCGACGTTTCACCTTCCATGGCTTTTTTTATGTCCGATGCAAGATATTCAAAAGGAGGACGAAGTAAACTACGGATAACTTTTGAGAACTTTCCACTAGGAAGGTTCTTTTTGGCATCTTGATACAAATCCTACAAGAAGGAATGTTTATAACAATGTTATTACGTATGCCAAAGTTCGACAAAACGAATCCTAGAACTTGTCACACTAAACTTTCTAAATTATTGTACTAGAAAAGCTCACCCGAGTTGTTTGCTCCTTGTAGGCATTCACAATGTCTTGTCGTTGATTAGCAGATCTTTGGCACAAAATGTGGATGATAGTGGTTGCATCCCGGCTAGACTCTTTCATCTGAATAGCAATCGTAAGCTGCCTGGCGTCTTCATGAGCGTTGAAGTTCTCATACGGAAGCAGCGTGGGTGACTAACATAGAGAAATTAATGTTACTTATTATTCAAGCTCTGCCGGAGTAAAGTACTTTTATACCGGAAATATGGGTTTAAATGAACAAAGCCTCGAAAATAAATCTTACCTTTATGTTCATGTTGAATGACGACTTTCACTTTTATTACTTTTGCAATAAATTCCGTCAACTTTAGGTTTACTTCCAAATTCTCAATCAAGAAAGAATTGCAATGATATTTTTTACATGACAAACCACAAGTACGCAAATATTTATGGAACTACGAAGTTGCGATGGATCATTAATTATGCCGAGTGCGTATCATAAAAGACCTTCCTGTACTTTTCATACAGAATTATGCAAAATTGTTGACTTTTCTTGCAAAGAGGTGTATCAATCAGTAACGACAAATTTACTTCAGATTCACAATACTAAATCTTTGAAGTTTAGTTCAAAATAAGTACTAAAAGGCTCCGAACGAAGCACACTAGTTATGATTACTTTAGGAACTTTCTGATTTGAAATAAATGCTTGTGTTGAATGCCAACTAACAAACTCAATTTTTACGAATATTAGAATTGCACACAAGTCTCAAATTTTCTGTTAATTAAAAACATATACCTTTGCAAATGTCACTCACGTGCTTTCTTTTTTAGAAATTGAGACCAATGTTTGTTTTACCCCACTGAAATAGGACAAGAGATG
>JAAXNX010002437.1:0-13500 GCA_036491905.1 Folsomia manolachei
AGATAAGTGGCAACCCTCACTACTACTCAATCATTCCTGGGTTGTTTGGTCTGATTTGAGTTTAAAACAAACAAAATTTTAAGTATCTTTCCAAGTACTTCACTTTTTTGTGGGACAGACATCTACACATTTTTCTAAGAAAAACATTACATTACAAGTGGAGAAACTCAGAATTTAGTGGCAATAAAAATTGTAGGAAAAGTTGTTAGGGGGATGTTATAATGAATTACATCATTTTATGCCCATTATGAAACTTTCTGCCTATCCCAGGGGATAATGATTATTGATTAGACTCAAGATTACCCAATGGCTCAAGGCATCCTGAATAGCAGGGTTTTCTAATAATACCAATGTGAATTAATGTGTCATGAACTTTGTCCTTGATAAAGTTTTCTGCAAATTGTGGATAAATTACAAAACTTTTCGTTCCAGAAATGAGCAATTTTTTGGAAGTGTTCATTTAACCGTTCTTTGGTGAGGCTTAATTCCCAATTTTTTACAGGCACGCAAGCAACTAAGCTTAACTTAACTTAACTTTTCTGGTATCCTATCCCATGCAATTCATTATTAGTGCGAATCTAGCTAAGCAACTTCATGTCAAACTGCCAATTGCGATCTACTTTCCCCACAAAATTGTCCTTTTGTGGTTACTAAAAATATCGCCAACAAATCACTGAAGCCGAGCTTCATATAATGTAATCAAACGGCATCGGATATCACACAAAGTGCCAATAAACCTGATACGAGTTCAATAAATGTTTTGTACTTTCTTACCAATTTCCGCCATGGCCTTATTCCTTAACTTGACCGCAGGGAAGGATGAATGAACTCGGTGATGAGATGGATACGAGTGATAGTAAGTGGATGAAGATCGGGGGTAGAATTTACAGTCCAGGATTACAATGGATCCGGTTTTCAGTCAGTGACTGAAAACTTTGGTTCAGTGAAGTTTCCGGCGTGAGATTATTTGGGCAAGAATTTGATCACTGATTGCAATAACTTGCTGGGGAGAAAGTTGGTCTGGAACGAGTCCTTCACTTTCTAATGTGAATTCATGAAAAATAATAAGACTGAGCCCAAATTGTTAAAAATGTTATTCGGAGTAGTTTACTTTTTGTAGTAATCCCGAAACTGGAACCACAAATTGCAAAAATTAGACAGGCCAAGACGAACACGTTTCTTAGATGGATCGCTTCGTGATTCTATAGTACAACTGGGTTCTGAATGAGGTAAAACCCGGGTTAAATATCGGATTGGCGTGGATTTAAGTAAGTAGGATAGGAGGAAAAGGCACGCACATGAAATTGCACCGTGTCAAATCAAGCCAAAAGTTCATGAAAAGCACACATTTGTTTTTTGCACGCTATTTCGTGGTTCCACTAAAAAGAACAGATTGAGCTATGGGATTGCTATCCGTGAGATTGTTATTCGTTGCACGAATCATTTGTCCGTATTTTACAAGTGCATGCAAGAATCCTCTAATATATATTCTGAACATTCCACTAAAATATGTCTTATCTAATTTTTAATTGTAAGTTGCCAAAACCTTAAAGATTTCGACTTTTGCATTCTTCAGTTACTTTCACTTTTGTCCTCCATGTTTGCAAATCACGATACAAATGACGGGAAAAGTAATTGAAACGCATCTTTCGTATTATAATAAAAAAACTTGATAGCCGGTGAATTTTAAATTGATTTCCTGTTCAGGTATGAGGTATGCAATGCTGTATGAAAAAGTAGAGGTACGCAATAAAGTATTTTGCCTGATTAAGAAATCACCCTGTCTGACATCCTTAGCACATTTGCGAAACGTTCATTTTTTGCATGAACTCCAATGATATAGGCAGTGAATGAATAATGATAAGCACAAACATTTGGATCGCGTCCCCCAGATAAATTTCCTTCCGTCTTCGGATGTTGAATTGAGGGAGTTAAAGTTGAAGTGATGTAAAAACCTTGGCAAATTCCAACCCAACTTCTCAAACTTGACTCAGCCCAAGTTTCGCCATTTTTTGCGAATCCCATGCTATACTTTACCATGTATTTGCGCTATTTTTAGCAAATATTTCACAACTTGAGTATCCTGCCATCCTTTCCAAGTTATTATGCTGTCGTACCTATCTGATACGACTTCGATCCAATACCCGCATTCCTCAGCTTGGTTTATAACAAAATAAACTGCTCGCCGCATTGCTGGTTTTTCCAATTTCGCATGGCTTAAAGGAAAAAAAGTACTAACTAGTTCGGCAACCACTTATCCGCATCCGGTTGGAACTGCAGAACAATGTCAATCAGTTGTTCCCTACCTAGAGCAAACTATTTGGTATTGCATGGTTCTCCTAATCCTAATGCAGTGCCTGTAAATAGTATATTTAGAACAGTGTAGGATAGTATGGCTGTCTTAGATTTTGGCCATTGATGGGTTAACTTGAAATAATTTGTATTTTCTTGAGTTNGCTGTCTTAGATTTTGGCCATTGATGGGTTAACTTGAAATAATTTGTATTTTCTTGAGTTTTGTCCCCTCCCAGCAGAGTTGAAGTTGAAGGGTAGGAATATTATGTAAGGCAAAGAAATGTCATGGAAGAAAGAATCTCGCTTTGTAATCGGAGCTTATTTAGTTAGAGTTGGCAATAAGTAAAGTAACCGAACAATGCCCAGTCGTTGTTTTCCTTAGGTGTTCTGAAGTTGTTGAAAGAAAAAATGGTTTTCAAGTTCTTGGCCAGCTTTTGAACTACAATGACTCACAAATGATATGCATGATGTTCGAGAATTTTTGCATGAACACTGCATTGTGATTCGCATTTGCGAAAAAAGCAAAATTAGATTGAGGTAAAATGCGATTTCTTTTTCTTTTAAAAACACAAACATTTCGACATTCATCAAGTTCTGCCTGCCTTCAAAATTAAGCTGGGATTTGAATCATCCCTTGAGTATTACATGAATTAGATCAATGACGACGATAAAACCATTTCAAGGAAGTGTATTGAAGCAGCAATCAAACCCACACTATAAAATTGCAAACTCAACTCCGCAGTTGTCAACAAAATTGGCAACTTATCGGGATGAATTGGCCAAAAAACTAGAAACATATATTTGCATATTGGCAAGCTTTCTTCCCACACCCCAATTTTGGTGTTTGTTGGATGTGATTGAGTTAAACTACATAACTTGTGCTTTAACGAGTGCAAAAAAAACATTCATGCAATCTTCCTAATACCAGATAATGATTTACGTTGTAATGGATATAAATCGCAAACAGTGGCATTTGTTTTTATCTCCATATTTATAGCCTTTCCCAATTAAGCTGGGTTTTCAGCTTTCATGAAAATTAATGCGATACCTGCTGTGCTGTCAGAATAGATAACGTCAAAAAGTGACGACAAGCCTGGGAAAGCAAGCAGTTGTTGTGTTAGCCCAAGTTTTAGCAATCTATCTAATCGCTATATTCCTTTATTGTGCAAACATTGTCTTTTTTCCCGATTGGAATTGTCCATCAGAGCAAGAGCTGCTGAGCATTTTCATAAAATGAGACTTGAGTGTCTTCTTAATACCATGACCTTTGCATGCCATTTTTTATGTTTACCAATGTCATTCCGTCATTTCGTCCCAAATTAATGAGAACTGTCTCCGGGGACATGAAATTCTCAAGGAAGGATTGACAATCAATTTTTTTCATGGGAATTTTTATCAGCAACAAAACCTCGACCTGTAGACAAAATGCACATTGATCTGGATGTCATGCACCATAAATCGAATTTTTGCTGGGAAAATAATGATGATTTGCAGAGAAAACATTGATTTTCGGTAAGATATCTTGACAAATAAACTCGTGAGAAGATGTAACTTGAATTGAATGCTACTATTTTATTATCCTTAATTCTTGCACAACATGTCTGTGGAATTTTATGGATTGTGCTTTAAAAATTATGACCTTGATTCTAAATGCATTCTGCTTTTATTAAAAATTATTAAATATTCCTTACACTATAACATTACAGAAACTTTGATCTGATAACTTCACATTTACGACACAGAAAATGACACTCAAAAGAATACTGTTATGAACAGAGCAACAACTATTTATATCACAAATAAATGTTTCTCATCTAATAAGTGATTATGAAACATTTTATATTTGACTCACAGAGAGATACATATTCACGATTTAATTTCTAGAATTTACTCCCATAAGCTTGTCTATATTGTCACTAAAAAGCGTTACTTTGTTTCCGTCTGTGACCTCTTTTCTTCTTCTTGGGCCACCTATTTGCAAAAAAACAATAATTTATTAGTACATTTCGCACTTAGGACATAATTCCAAAGTAATAATTTAACCTTGCAAATATTTGTTCCCAAATAGTTGACTGAATTTCGGAATTATTCACATCAATTTCTCCGTAACATTCCGCTCGACCCTTGCATTTCTTTAATCTCATTAATTGTACCAACATCCAATCCTCTTGGGCAGCGGGTAGCGTACCGATAGCATTTACGAGTTGATAAGGATCTGTTGAAATTTTAGAAGAATTTTCAAATCGTGATAATTACGCATCTTTTTCTTACGCAATTTTTGTTAAGTTATTTCATTGTAAAAAAATACCTAGTCTCAAGTCAAAATACATTTTGAATCCCGTCACAAATTGGCAGTATAAATAGTTGTGGGTGACATTCACAGATCTCAGACATGAATAAGTGTTGTTATTGGAGTTCATGCAAAAACAGAAGGATCCTCCCGTCCAAAAAGGTGCAGTTTTCCAATGGTCATTATCATGCCAGAAACAATTCATTTTCTCTTCTGCTCCACAAGTTTCAGCCTAGAAATTAAGATGAAGTAAAAACATTTAAAATATTTTCAGGAGTTTTATTTTCAGACATTCATTGAAATGTAAATTCACCTGTTTTCGAATATCCGGATCATCAATTCGTTTCATGTATTTTTGCTTCTTTCTAATTTTGCTGAGCAACTTTTTTCGTTTTCGTTCCTCCCGTTCTCTCTGCCTTATCCACTTGGGATCGTTGTGACAATCGCAGGACTGAGATTCTTCAAAAGGTCCAAATTGTAGGGATCCTTGACTCGTGATATCATCATCTATATCTGTCCCAGTAATATTTGATAATTGGCCTTTATGCCCTAATCTTGGTTTCTGGCGATGACGATTCTTGTGACGACCTTTATTCCGGTGTTTGTTCCGTACAAATGACTCAAATTCAAAATCTCCTTCGAAATCCAGTCCAATTTCCGGTTTTCGATTGGAATTGTGTCCTCTCAGAATTGGTCGGCGATAGTGATGTTGTGAAGATTGTCCTGCAAGATTTGATTTGCTCGAGTTATTCCATCTTCCAAGGATTCGTGAACTCTTTGTGGTAGCCGACGTGGTTGGGAAAGTAGTAGTCGTGGTGGTTGGTACAGATGTGGTTGAGATTCGAATTACTTCTTCGTCCTCCTCATCATCTTCTTCACTAGTGTCATTTTCATCCTCGTCATTATCGTCACCGTCGTCATCCTCATCATCTAAATCCTCGTCATCGTCGTCGTCATCTTCGTGACTTTCTCTGACCGCAGGACGATTCGTGGTCGTAGGAGTTGATGTCGTAACTGAGAATGCAGGTTCTTGTTCATCTTCGTTTTCGAAATCGTCTGAAGAAAATACTTTCTCTTCATGGTCCCTCAATTTGTGCCCTTTTCCTTTCCTGGGTTGAAGTGGTTTTGAAGTTCCAATTTCTCCGTACAATTCAGATCCAGGGGTAGGAGTACTTAATACCGTTAGGTTCTGTTCTAGTAACCACTTTCTTCGCATTGATCTTCTCCTTTGTCGCAGTTCATCAATCCTTTTCTTTAATAATTCAATTTCTTCGTCAATCAATCTTCTCTCGTTTTCCCAATCAGTTACGGTAATTGCTTCAGATTCTGGGTCAAGCTCCGCTAACTCAGTAGATCTCTTGTAACGACACCGGCATCGTGGTGATGTAGAGTTTGCACGGTCAATCCCGTCTTGTAATGAGATAAATGGGCCCACAAGAAAATCGGATTGTCGACACTTTTTAAATTGCACCTTCAATATTTCTTCTTTTTGACCACGCTCTTTACGGCAGTATCTCCTCTGTCCGGGAAGGCATGGATGAGGTAGAAGACGACATAAAGTGTTTAATCGAGCTGCTTCCGCTTCAGTTCGTGACAATTGGCGTTTGTCTTCCCGAAACTTTTTCGACTTTTTGGAAGAGGGCGAGGGTTCCGTCATCTCATTATTATTTGGAGTTGATGAAGGTTCTCTCCTCCCAGAACTTTCAATGAGGAAAATGTCCCTCCAAGGAAATGGAGGTAGAAGATCCTCAACATTATCTGCTTGATCGCCATTACCTGGTGATTTGGGTCCATATCTTTTTATCAAGGGGAGCAAACTCTGCCCATCAATGTCATCAGGAATCGGAATTCCAGCCAAATCCAGAAATGTCGGAGCAAGATCAATATTCATGACTGGTTGAAGGATTTTAGTTCCACCCTTAACCGCGGTGGGAGGACCATGAACGAAGAATGGAACTCTAAATTAGCAGACAAAATTATTAATCTGTTAGAAGTAGATTTTGGGTCTAAATGTTTGTATCCGAATTTTTACCGAATATCAAATTCGTACGGCATCGACTTTCCTTTAACGAGACCAAACTGACCCACATGATAACCATGGTCCGAGGTGTAAAAGACATAAGTATTCTTATCCAGTCCAGACGACTTTAGCTGATCCATAATAGCCTTCACGGCGACATCCACGCTTTGCAAACTTTGTAATCTTTTTGCCATCAACAAGTTTGTAAAATCTTTAAGAATCGGCGTCATTGGATGTGTCTGTCGTAGGATCCACTGCTTAGAAGGATTTTAGTTCCACCCTTAACCGCGGTGGGAGGACCATGAACGAAGAATGGAACTCTAAATTAGCAGACAAAATTATTAATCTGTTAGGAACAGGTTTTGGGTCATCTAAAAATTTGTATCCTACCGAATATCAAATTCGTACGGCATCGACTTTCCTTTAACGAGACCAAACTGACCCACATGATAACCATGGTCCGAGGTGTAAAAGACATAAGTATTCTTATCCAGCCCAGACGACTTTAGCTGATCCATAATAGCCTTCACGGCAACATCTACGCTTTGCAAACTTTGCAATCTTTTCGCCATCAACAAGTTTGTAAAATCTTTAAGAATCGGCGTCATTGGATGTGTCTGTCGTAGGATCCACTGCTTATCTAGATTTGGTGCAAAATTATAACTGGGTGTATGATGAGTCGTTGAATTCATGAAGAGGGAGGAATACTGTGGCGCAGAGTCCTCAGGTCCATGAGGACTAGGAAAACTTGACACAAGAAGAAATGGTTGAGATTTTGCATCATTTCCAACACGCGATAAAAATTCTAGAGTATCATTCGCAATTAGGTCGGGATAATAGTCGGACTCATAGTTGAAACCGTGTCGCCGTTTCCGGCCATTCACGTTGACGGTGTAATTGTAAAATCGGGAATTCATAAGGAGTCCATTCCATTCATCCCAGCCACGAGGGATGTGAGAGCCATCGTACTTATTAAGATATTTTCCAATGTAGGAAGTATAATAGCCGGAAGACCATAGATAAGCACCAAATGTTCGTTTCTCATATTTCTCACGCCAAAGGACACTGGAGCAGTTGTCATTGTTTGTGTAGACGTTGTGATTGTGAACATATCTAAGAATTGTTAGAGTAAATATTTTGACATTTTTTTATAAATATGTCCATCTCGCTCTTACAGTCCAGTTAAAATAGAACTTCGACTCGGGCAACACATTGGGGTGGCTACAAAACCGTGGCGGAATTCAATACCGTTGTCACGAAAGATATTGAGAGTTTCTGGCATGTACTCCATACTCCCTGTGGTAGGATTATGTGTTAAAATAATATTTATATATGCAAATTTTTGCAATGTAAATATTTATCTTGCCAAGCTCAACATCTTGGTCAGTCCGTCATAATTAGGATAATATTGGGACGGTTATCTACTTTGAGGTTTTTCTTTCTTAAACTTTCTCCGTCATCATCGCCGTTTGTGTGAGAATTCGTGTCCTCAGCTTCGTCTCGGGAGTTTTCTAAAATCATTTCGCCAACTTCTATGATACGGTGGGGTGGCGTTTCTGGCGAAACGGTGGTCGTTCTGGACTCTGGGGATTGGTCAACGACTCGTAACTCTGAAATTTGTGACATTACTTGAATATTTGCTAAAACAAATTGGACTTCACATTGAAAAAAATCTACATTCTACCAAAAATAATGATAAGCATTCTACTCCACTCACGCGTTTCATGATGGCTTCGTCCATGATGACTATAATCTTGATGAATACGAGGTTGGACATCTTGTCCCTGGCCACCAATTTGGCGTCGATACTCTGTTAACTTACTTGAATCCTGGACGTGTTCATTTTCATTGAAGAAATCTTCATTTGAACTTTTAATATTTGTACTGGTATCACTTCTAATGTCTTCACTACATAAACTCGAGTGGAAAATGGATAGTAGAAATATTACGGATAAAACTCGCAACTCCATTTTATCTACCAGAAGTTTTAGCAAGTGCAGAATTTTATTTTGGCAACTTAAAATATTCTATTCTCATCTTCTTTTAGTTTTAAAGATTTTGCGGAGTAAATACTATTAAAACTTTAATTGACATTTAAACTTTTGTTCAACATAATTCATAAAACATGTCGTAATTCTTAGATTTGTTTGCTTGTCTGATATCTTGTTCTGTAATTGAATACTGTAGGCGTCATGATTGAATCACATTTTATCACATCGGTCGCTATTATCTTCCGGGTATTTGAAATTAGACTCCAGGTCGAAGGTTTATTTTGTTATGTATTGTTCTCACAGAAAAATTGAAGACATATGAGACGGACTTTAAAAACTTTGGTAGTTTAACTGCATACACTTCCTTGCTTGATACAGAATGTTTTATCTGGGATTGGACGCGTATGCAAATGAACATGTCAATCACAATTTATGTGAGAAGATTACAGCTTTGCTTGATCATCCACATTCTGGAAAACTAAAATGGTACAAAATCCTTTAGGCGTTGTAGAGGATTTTAACGACTGCACTGAAGTTGAAATGCCGATGAGGTCATTAAGTTTGAAGTTTTCTTTCCATATCAATTCCATTTAATCCAAGGATGTGTCAGACTAGTTTCAAGGTGCAGCAGCAAAGTAGAAAATACCTGAACATGATTTGTTTTAGTATTAGGCAATTGTTCATAAATCATTACAGAGGAGTACAAAGTTTTGTCGTTTAGTATCTGGACTGGTATCAAATAAATTATGTCTAACGTTTTACTGTCTTTCTAAAATAAGCGTATGCATAAAAATGAGTAAGAAATACTTTAAACTTACTACAAAATTTGATGTGTCCTTTTCTCAATTTCACTCAGTGGAAGAACACTAATTTGTCTGATTTAGATTTAGATCTTTCCTTGTCCCGTCTGGTTCTACCGACGAAGTGACTGGAGCGTGAGACTCTTTTTACTTTACAATTAAGATGTTATATTACAACACTAAAATCTCCGACTTTAAACTACTTAAACACAATGGTAAAGGACGACAAAGGAAAATGCAGTAAGGTACACATCACAGCTTGAACTTGGTACAAGTAAAAAGTTAAGTTGGAACAGACTTTTAGGATTTTAGGTCTTCGACACAGGAAATCCCACCAACCTATATGAAATACCATCTGAAGTAGTTACATATTTAGGAGCATGCATGTTTTTCCTCTTTCCTTTTCCTTCGTTTACACCGAAGAATACACGAACTGATTCAATCTCTTATATAAGCCATATTATAACCAGGGCCAGATTTTACCAGTAGATACAACTAAGCATTTCATACAACCCTTTGTGTGCAGTTGTAAAATACCCAGTTCATTCTTACACTAGTCATTGCTTCCTGCTAAAGAAAATGCAGGATTTTCATGCATAAATGGATTGATTGTTTCCAGAAGTAGACTCATGAATGCATTACCAAATGCATAGCGTGGTCAGTTGGTCAATGGCAGCGACTCATTTTAATTTTTGCTAAAAAATTGCCAACAGTTTCCTCAGCAGCGCTAAAGGAAAGTTGGCTTCATTTTTGGAGTCACTTTCCTGAAAAATTTCGAAAATCTTTTCATCCCACAAAAATCAAAATGTCCAAGTAAAATTTCATTGCATCCATTTCCAGAATTTTGTTGTAGATTTGAATCGAAATGTAGATGAAGAATTGGGAGAATCAAGCTTTTTTACCCCTTCCTACACAATCTTGCCTAAAGCTCCATTTAACGACGACACGGTACGGAAAAGGAATCCTAATCTTAGCAGCCACGACGACTCACCCTTACCCCAGAAGGGTTTTGGGTACGACGACGACAATTCTGACGCCATGCGCACCATGAATGAACTGTGCAGCCGTTGGAACGAGATACATGAAAATAACTTCGCCCTGGATTTTGATAACAGCCACAGAATGGTCGAAATGAGTGAGGACGCGAATTATCTCGTCTACAGACGAGGAGGAACGGGAGCAAATCGGCTGAGAAGGGTGGCCTCCAGTGAGTCATCAAATTCTGATGACAGTTTAGTTGCAGGTACTACCGCACTCAATTAGTTATCTGAATTAGAGTTCTTAATGACTTTGACATCATCACAGGACCACCAATGATCGACTTCAATGAGCCGCTACCAAACCTTCCGGAAAATGATGTGGATGACCCTCATCCTAATCCGGTCAGCACTGGAGATGTTGGATCGACCCGAGATTTGGACATGACGTTGCCGCACGCTTCAAGCAATGTATGTCCATCATTAATTACCATTCCGTATTCAAAGTTTTCTTGAAACATTGTCGTAGCATTTGATTGCAGACAAGTCGAGAGAATTTGCAGAGCGTGGTGAGCCAATTGGGGTTAGATATTCCGATCCAGAACAAAAATTCATGTCACGCCCCTCAGCACCTGCATTCTCCACAACAATCTACCTGTTGTCGACATGCGGCTCACAACATTTCCATTGAGTCCCTGGACTTGGACGTTACCGGCGCTGCAGCAGCTGGTGGGGCCAACTACTGCTGTGGAAATCCAGGCAACAAATTTGGAAGGCGACTCCTGTCCAGACGCTCCTGTTCCTCGATCCATTGACTCATTTTCGATCTCAACTTATCAAACCACTAATCAAGGAATCCAACGTATAAATTTCTTGTAAAATTACTTGCACAACAGTTAATATCAGCGACGAGTGACATAAGCGTCACTAAATGTATCACCTAATTTTCCATACACGTGACATGTAAGTATAAATCCAAATGTGAAGTAAATATCTGTGGTATAACAAACTTGTATGAACTATTTTACAATTTTGCAATGACTCTTATTTATTTTACCTCGTGTAAATTGTAATCACAAGAATTCCGTACTTAATAATATTTTATATTAATTGTTAAATTATTAGTTTGTAATCATAATATTGGTAATCGATTGTCTGTACATTAAAAATGCACTGCATTTTAACAAACTTTCAGTCAAAATCACAACGAGACAAATTGTCAAGTTTTCATTAAAATGTAGGTATCATGCAAATAAAACATTTATCCAGCAACTTCCTGCATTACTGGCACAGTGTTAATTACAATTTGAAAATTTCGAAGCCTATTTAATTGGCACATGTTTAATGTACGTAGTAAACTGTTCTTGTACTACGAGTCGGTAACTAAAATTGTGTATCATAATCAAGATATTTGAAGACAAAAGCAATACTAATTTGGTAACATGAATGAATGAGATTTAAAGTATCTCCACACTGTTTAATTATGAAAACAACTTAACTCAGTACACATAAATTTGTTTAAGTTGTTCCCTAGTCTCATTAGGAATATTGTAAATGTTAAATCGATTCTTTTCCGCTTGATGTTGTCGGATTTTTTTGGGAATATTCATCATTTGAAGGACTTTCTTCAGTTTTTTACTCGACTTGCGTTTCTTTTCTTCCGAAGAGTCTGACGACGCCACATTATTTTCCTCTTCAGAGTCAGTATGCCAAACTTGACCAGATGCTATGCAATTATCGGAAGAGGAATTGTTGCATTGATGAAGAGACCCCATGGAGCCAAATGAATGCAGAGAACCACCCCCAGCATTGTTGGAGAGCTGTCGATGCAACTTATTCAGATGGTATTGTGACCTGTAGTAAGGGGTCGAGTACAGGTACCAAGGAGGAACTTGTGAGAAATACAAGGAATTTGGACCGTTGACAGGAGTGGAGTGATGAGAGCCATTCGAACTTCCGGATGAAGATGAGCAATTGCTCTCCAAGGATAATTGAGTCGCTAGACTGCCCAGTTTTCTGGGTGCATTGGCCATATTTCTTTGTGGGGCTGGAACAACGCGGATTTCATGAAAAGAAGTGGATGACGAGGGTTGACCTCTTTTTATTGTACTAGAATTTGAATTTGGTTTTGACTTTTTGCTTAAAGGAGAAAATGACTTGGGGGAAGTGTTTGAGGACAAAGTGGATGACGAGGGTTGACCTCTTTTTATTGTACTAGAATTTGAATTTGGTTTTGACTTTTTGCTTAAAGGAGAAAATGACTTGGGGGAAGTGTTTGAGGGTGAGGACAAACGGAGACCTTTGTCGCTCTTTGTAGACATTTTGAACTCGTTTCGTGCGACTTCATGCAAGCTTTCGGATCGCCGCATTTTTCTAGAAAAAAAATTTAAAGGATTTTATTATTATTTTCAGGAATATGAGGCAGTAATCAATTTAAGGCACGTGTCTCACCTTACTGCAACTGCGATTAAAGATATTACAACAGCCACTCCAATCAGTGGGACGAGGGTGAATAAAATTATTAATATGTCTTCGGAAATTTCTTCTTCTGCTGCAAAATCATAAAAAAATAGACACATTAATATACATTTCCGTACTGGATTTCAATGACGCAATTATTTCGTTAAGATGTATGCAAAATTAATCTTTCATTTTGAACAAGCTATGAATCCTGTAGTCTTTTATGTAAGCAGCTTATGCATGCACTCGTCCTTTCTCTTATTCGGTGGAGATAATTGAACGAAATGAATTGAAACAAGGTGAAGGTCTAAGTGTCCGAGTGAGCGGAAAATACTGTTCACAATGGGTAGAAAGACTTACCCTTTTCAACTTTGATTGTTATACAATAACAAAACGAAATGGAAAATTGAAATGGGTCACAAAGTCAATTCCCATAAACAGTTCCAGTTGAAAAGGGGTAATGGGTCAAGGATTTGCTCTTGTCAGTCGAAGAAAGCAAATACAATGACCGAACATCTCGAAATCTCAATTTTCTCGGACAAAATACAAATCTAACGCAATTTTAGCTATGTTATTAAATCAATCACGTTGCAATTTCTTTACCTGGCTTAGTTGCATTGCTTGCAATTTCCTACCTCAATCTGTCACTCAGTATGAATTCGCCAACA
>JAAXNX010002438.1:0-13496 GCA_036491905.1 Folsomia manolachei
TGCGTTTTAACTCACTCTCTATAAAAATGGAATCAATGGAAATAAAACTCCATTTCATTTCTTGGGGATAAAACTGATAAAAATTGAGAAGGATTGATATTGATTGATTATTGCATAATTTTCGTCATGACTGAACGTTCAGTTGTCCAATATTATTGTGACATGGCTGAATTTAAATAATTTAATTGAAACTTTAACCCATGCTAAAACTACGAGTAGAGAAATAGAGATATACGCAGCAAGATGCACATCAATTTAAAATTACGATTCGTATTAAGTAGCTTACCAAGAAAGACTAGACTATGGCGTGGGTAGTTTGTAGGCAGAAATGCACGGGGCTGAAGTTTTTGGGAAAATACCAAATTAATTGGCCAATTATTTGCATAAATATTTTAATGCGTTTCATAAATAACCCAGAGAGAGACTACGTACTTAATTGTATGACATGACTTAACTTTTGCAACCTCCAGTTCAGTAATAAGATTCCCTTCAACTTATCAATTTTTTTATTTCAAATACTCCTAAAAATTGACCACTAGAAAATTTTAGTTGTAGAAATTAAGGTGACAAATATAAGTGTCTTATCATAAACCAAGACAAGCTTATCATGTAAATCTCGTCTACCAACTAAATCTGGCAGTTGTCCTTTCCACTGTTTGGGGTACGGGTCACTTTTTCCGTTTCCCACTAGTGACAACACCCTCGGGTAGCTGGGTGTATACAAATTATTAAAAATTCCAATTTTCTAGGCCTATATTTTAAAAATAAGGTCCAAAAATTAATTGGCTCCCACTTTTCCAAACATTGATTTCAACCAGCCGTTCAGGTCGTGAAAGTAAATATAACAAGGATCACAAGCTTTGGGCACGGGCAGGTGAGAATTATCATGATATCAATATCATTGACTTATCATCATTTGGCTTATCTGGTTATGACCCATCTGGTCAGCAGGAACATGTGCGTGGTGAGGGTTTTTTTTAGTTGTACACTAGTTTAGCATAGTTAGCAAATTTAGGCCGGCGGCCGGCTGAGTGCGGTTTTTGGAAAAAGAAAACTGCCGGCCTTGGCCTCGAATTGACCAATAATTTCATTAAAAAGTTAAGTTGTATTGTTTTATAATAGTTTATTATTACTGGATACCCTTACTTTGAGTAACTTCAAGCAACTTGAACGGTTCAAGTAATTTATCGGGCTGGATGGGTGACCATGATTTGTTGCATAAACTACAACATTCGGAATGAGAATTGCTTTAATTTTCTTTGCTATTAATTATCTTCATCTGTTGGGAAGTAATTGGTGTCTTCAACTAATTAATAGTCGCAGTACATGGCATGATGATTTTGTCATATTTTGCACAAGTAGCAGGGCACATCTTTTTTTATTTGGTTTGTTGATTTGATTACATTGGTTGCTGCTGTTTTCAAACTGCTTGTCTATTTTGCTACTCTCTGCTTAATTTTTGCAGTCCACGAGTGAAGTGACTTCTCCCAGCTTTGGACGGGGTGGGTGTGGGCAGGGTCATCACTTCTGCTAAAGGTTGGACAATACTTGCTTTCTTCATCTGTTTTCTCTTTTTACAGTTTATAGGTTCTCGTAGCTTTTTATCGGACTATTGGTTGTTTATTTGTAGCTGAGTGGGTTGCTTTAAAATATTAATGAATAATTCATTTATTAAGATAAGATATGGATGTGGGTTGAGAATCTCAACTTGAGATTGGATGATTGGATGATTAAAGGGTATTAAAAATTTATGAGTTGGTTATCTTATTACAGGCCAAGCATGTCATACGGCACGATGCTCAATAAGGATGGACGCGTGGATGGTCAAGGAATGACGGTTGCCACTACGGAAGAACTTATTAAAAAACTTGGGGGGACAAGGAACATTAACAGGGTAAAAGGGATAACTAATAGATGATTAGGTTATTTTTGTTATTTTGCCTACTAACTTAGAACATGCATTGTTAAAATCCAGGTTCTTATCGCAAACAATGGGATTGCTGCTGTCAAGTGTATGCGATCAATCCGTCGTTGGGCTTATGAAGTTTTCCGCAATGACCGTACTATTCGATTTGTGGTTATGGTCACTCCTGAGGATTTGAAAGCTAATGCAGAATACATCAAAATGGCGGATCATTACGTTGTCGTCCCTGGTGGAACTAATAATAACAACTATGCAAATGTTGAGCTCATTGTGGATATTGCGAAAAGAATGCAAGTCCAAGCCGTGTGGGCGGGTTGGGGTCATGCCTCTGAAAATCCAAAGTTGCCTGAACTACTTTTAAAGAACAACATCTCTTTTATTGGGCCACCTGGTAATTAAATATTTATAACAAATAACCTCAAGAAATAATCACTCTGTGGAATCCAAAATATAGTAATTTAAATCTTACCAATTTGCTTCGTTTCAGAAAAAGCCATGTGGGCCCTCGGGGATAAAATTGCATCTACCATCGTCGCACAGACAGCCAATGTTCCCACTCTGCCTTGGTCCGGTGATGGACTTATTGCAACATCTTACGGGAAAGATAAACGAATCAAGATTTCCAATGAATTGTTTAGCAAGGGTTGTGTTGAAACTGCGGAAGAAGGAATGGTCGTCGCACAAAGAATAGGGTTTCCCGTAATGATCAAGGCCAGTGAAGGGGGTGGTGGGAAAGGTATCCGGAAAGCAGAGTCTGGGGATGATTTTACGAATTTGTTCCGACAAGTGCAGTCTGAAATTCCCGGATCCCCTATTTTTATAATGAAATTGGCCACTTGTGCACGTCACTTGGAAGTTCAATTGCTGGCTGATCAATATGGAAATGCTATTTCTCTCTTTGGACGAGATTGGTAAATTGTTTATTTAAATACTTCCGATCCTCGCTTATTGATTCCTATAAGGTCAAAAACTTATACAAATATTATTCAACTATAGCTCAATTCAACGTCGCCATCAAAAAATTATTGAAGAGGCCCCTGCAGTTATTGGTGAGCCTCGTTGTATTACATTCCACAGAAAATTCTGTAATATTCTTTTACCAAAGACAAAAAATTGATTTATTTTATTATTTAATTCCAGCCACGCCTGAGGTTTTTGAAGAGATGGAAAAAGCTGCTGTGAGACTGGCAAAGATGGTGGGCTACGTGAGTGCTGGAACGGTGGAGTACCTTTATGACAACAGTGGCCAATTCTTTTTCCTCGAGTTGAATCCTCGTCTCCAAGTGGAACATCCTTGCACGGAAATGGTGGCTGACGTCAATCTTCCTGCCTGCCAACTACAAATTGCAATGGGAATTCCACTTCACCGAATCAAATGCATAAGAACGCTTTACGGGGAAAACCCATGGGGAGACTGCACTATTGATTTTGAAAACCCAAAACATAAACCTCAGCCATGGGGCCATGTTATTGCTGGTAAACTATGATATTTGATTTAATAGTATGCCATAGTATTATTGGTGTCCACAATTCTAAGCTTTTGCTAAACTTTCTTAACCTTTACAGCTCGAATCACAAGTGAAAATCCCGATGAAGGTTTCAAACCTAGTTCTGGAACTCTTCAAGAGCTAACATTCCGTTCTTCTAAAAATGTGTGGGGATACTTCAGTGTAGCTGCATCTGGTGGCTTGCATGAATTTGCGGACTCTCAATTTGGTCATTGCTTCTCTTGGGGAGAGGATCGAGAACAGGCCCGAGAAAATTTAGTCATTGCCTTGAAGGAACTTTCAATCCGAGGTGACTTCCGAACAACGGTGGAATACTTGATCACTCTTCTTGAAACTAGGGCATTCCAAGATAATACTATTGACACAAGCTGGCTGGATGCTTTGATTGCTGAGCGAGTTCAATCCGATAAGCCTGACATTATGCTGGGTGTGATTTGTGGAGGTAAGCAAACAACTATGAAAGTGTCATTTATTTCCCACTTGCACATTAACAATTCCCTGAAAATTGTCTAGATATATTGAAGTATATGAATAATATTAAAATGTTTTGTTTTTCAGCACTCCATGTTGCAGATCAAGCCATTGTAAATGCTTTTCAAAATTTCCAATCTTCCCTGGAAAGAGGACAAATCCTTCCAGCCAACACTCTCCGGAACGTTGTGAGCGTGGAACTAATTCATGAAGGAACCAAATACAAAATTGAAGCCTGTAAAAGCGGACCAAATCAGTATTTTCTGGTTATGAATGACTCTTACAAGGAAGTAGATGTTCATCGAATGTCGGATGGAGGACTGCTTATTTCAGTAGACACTCAAAGTTACAACACATTCATGAAGGAGGAAGTGGATCGTTACAGGGTTGTGATTGGAAATCAAACTTGCGTATTCGAGAAAGAAAATGACCCCACTCTTCTGCGATCCCCATCCGCTGGGAAACTTCTTGGGTACTTGGTAGAGGACGGTGGTCATGTTTATGCAGGTCAGTAATTTTCAAGCATTAAAACTGGTACCAATGTTGAAATTCATAAATAATGCCATTTTATTAATTTTGCAGGACAAGCATTTGCTGAGATTGAAGTAATGAAAATGGTCATGACCTTGACCTGTTCAGAGTCTGGATGCATTCAGTATTGCAAACGACCCGGTGCAGTCCTGGATGGTGGTGCCTTAATAGCTCGCTTAGAACTCGACGATGCCTCAAAAGTTACACTTGCTCAAACCTTCACCGGCAAATTTGTGGTTAGGGCCGATACCGTTGTCTCGCTTGGAGACAAACTCAATCAAGTTTATCAAACTTGCAAGTCTAGCCTTGAGCACATTTTGGCTGGCTACTGTCTTCCTGATCCATACTTTGTATCAAAGTCCAAAGAAGTTATTGAGCAATTTATGAAAGCACTTCGAGATCCAAATCTTCCATTGTTGGAACTCCAAGAAGTTATTTCGTCCATTTCTGGTCGGATCCCACAACCCGTGGAGAAAAAAATCCGGAAACTTATGATGCTTTATGCTTCCAATATTACATCGGTTCTTGCGCAATTCCCCAGTCAACAAATTGCGAGCGTTATTGACAGTCATGCTGCTACTTTGCAAAAAAGGGCGGAGCGTGATGTATTTTTTATGACAACTCAAGGAATCGTGCAACTCGTGCAGCGGTATAGGAATGGAATTCGAGGCCGAATGAAGTCCGCAGTTCAAGAACTATTGAGAAACTATTTGGCAGTTGAGACTCAATTTCAACATGGGCACTATGACAAATGTGTGTCCGCATTGAGAGAGCGTCATAAGGATGACATGGCTGCCGTGACCTCAGCAATCTTTTCCCACTACCAAGTTGCCAAGAAAAACACTCTCGTCACCGTCCTTGTTGACCATGTCTGGGAGAATGAGGCTGGTCTTACGGATGAACTCGCACCCATCCTGAATGAACTCACGACACTGAACCGTTCAGAAAATTCTCGTGTTGGTAAGCAAACCGTTACTGTTTTTATCGCTATACTAGAGGTCGTGTGTATTAATTTTAAGCAGTGCCTTCCATGAATAAGAAGATCTTAATTCTGTCTAAAGTTATAATAATATTTTTTTTTCAGCTCTCCGCGCTAGACAAGTCCTTATTGCGGCTCATCAACCAGCTTATGAACTCCGACACAATCAAATGGAATCCATTTTCCTTTCCGCAATCGATATGTACGGACATGATTTTCATCCTGAGAATCTCCAAAAACTTATTATGTCGGAGACATCCATTTTTGATGTCCTCCACGACTTTTTCTATCATCCAAATCAAGCCGTGAGAATGGCAGCACTGGAAGTTTATGTTCGAAGGTTGGTTAAACAAATATCCGGATCTCGACGAAATTTTTGTTTTTATACTAAAATATTTCTCTCCAAATTCCAGGGCTTACACATCCTACGAGCTAACATGTCTTCAACATAAAGAACTTCCTTCAAACATGTGCATCGTTCAGTTTCAATTCCTTCTGCCATCCTCTCATCCAAATCGAATGCCTCACAACAAGGCTAGTTCTGCCCTCCTTCTCTCTCATGTCCCATCTTTGGATGAAATGGCATTAATCGGCGAAGTTCCACTTCAGTTGGATGATTGTCAGAGGACCGGAATAATGTTGTCTTTTACGAAGATGGAGGAATTTGAAAATTATTTTGATGATCTGATGGATCTTTTCTTGAACAACTCTAGACCAGATTCACCCTCCGGTGGGGATGACGATATGTCTAAAGGAGGAATTTCTTGTTCCATTTCATCTTCTTTTAGCGACATGGGAATCAATATTAATGACTATGATCTTAAACCAAGTGAACCAATTCATATTCTCAACGTTTCTCTTAAATTGGAAGGGGAAGTTGAAGATAACATACTTAGCGAGAGATTTGGGGGATTTGTAATAAAAAATCGTGACATCCTGTTGGAGCGTGGAATTCGGCGAGTGACAGTGATTGTGCTCAACCGACGCCAATTTCCAAAATATTTTACATATCGGGTAAGTTTTAAATAAACATTATACCTAAATGGCAGCAACGGTTGATTCTAATTATATTTGTTTTTTAGTCCCGGGATAATTTTGTTGAAGATCGAATTTATCGGCATTTGGAACCTGCGCTAGCCTTCCAACTTGAAATTAACCGAATGCGAATGTATGATTTGGAAGCCCTTCCAACCTCTAACCAGAAAATGCACTTGTACCTCGGAAAGGGAAAAGTAGCCAAAGGACAGGAAGTGACGGATTACAGATTTTTCGTTCGTTCTATCATTCGTCATTCCGATCTCATCACAAAGGAAGGTTGGTTATGAATGTTTTACATGTCTAGATAAATTTAATTTATTAAAAACTTATGTTTTCTAACTTCCCTCCTCCTTGTTACAGCCTCTTTCGAATATCTACAAAATGAAGGGGAACGCCTTCTACTGGAGGCAATGGACGAACTCGAAATTGCATTTTCTCATCCCAATTCGACGAAAACGGATTGCAACCACATCTTCCTTAACTTTGTTCCAACCGTTATCATGGATCCTGGCAAGATCGAGGAAAGCGTCCGTAACATGGTTATGCGATATGGACCACGATTATGGAAACTTAGGGTTCTTCAGGCTGAACTGAAAATGACAATCAGACAAACTCCCAACTCCAAAATCATTCCAATCCGACTCTGCCTTGCTAATGAGAGCGGTTATTATCTTAACATTCATCTGTACAAAGAAGTCAATGATCCTAGCTCCGGACTTATCAAATTTGAATCTTTCGGTTCTAAACATGGACCCCTTCACATGTATCCCGTGTCAACACCCTACAAAACCAAGAACTATCTTCAACAGAAGAGATTCCAAGCTCAAAGTAATGGGACAACTTATGTGTATGACTTTCCAGATATGTTCCGGCAAGTTCTGGAGAGGATTTGGAAAGAACACGCAGACTCTCGCCCTCACGAACAAATTGAAATTCCAGCTCAAGTACTTCAGTACATCGAGCTGGTGCTGGATGGTCAAGGTCAACTTGTAGAACAGAATAGAACTGAGGGAGAAAATGATATTGGAATGGTTGCATGGAGAATGACGTTTTTCACCCCAGAATTTGTTCAAGGAAGAGACGTAATTATTATTTCAAACGACATTACTCATCTCATCGGCTCCTTTAGCGTTCCCGAGGACATCCTTTTCCAGAAGGCGTCAGAAAAGGCCCGTTTTATGAAGATCCCAAGAATTTATATTGCCGCTAACTCCGGGGCACGCATTGGTCTTGCTGAAGAAATTAAACCTTTGTTCCGAGTAGCGTGGGAAGACGAGTCTGATCGAGAAAAGGGCTACCGCTATTTGTACCTGACACCAGAAGATTACTCCAAAGTGATGAACCTTAACTCGGTTCGTGTCCAACATATCGAGGATGAAGGAGAGTCTCGCTATAAGCTTGTTGGAATCATTGGAAAGGAAGATGGAATTGGGGTTGAGAATTTACGATATGCTGGAACAATTGCATCTGAGACTTCACAAGCTTACGATGAAGTCGTTACAATGACCATGGTCACTTGTCGAGCTATTGGGATTGGAGCATATCTCGCAAGGTTGGGACAACGTGTTGTGCAGATTGAAAATTCTCATCTCATCCTCACCGGTTATGGTGCACTGAACAAGCTTCTGGGAAGGGAAGTGTACACCTCCAACAATCAGTTGGGTGGCATTCAAATAATGTTCAATAATGGTGTCTCTCACAAGACGGATCGACATGACATGGAAGGAATTTACACAATGCTCAAATGGTTATCATACATTCCTGCCAGTAAGGGTGGTCCCCTCCCTGTACTTCCTCCAGTGGATTCTGTGGATCGGGAAATTGGGTTCTATCCAACAAAAGCTCCGTACGATCCGAGATGGCTACTTGCTGGGAGACCAAATCCAAGTATGTGAACAATAATGATTCGTCTACTAATTTAATGAATTTCTTATCTTATTTTTTACAAAATTTTTAACCTTGTATTTTACTCTTTTTCAGCGAACGCTAATGAATGGGAAAGTGGATTTTTTGATTATGGTACTTTTGAAGAAATCTTAAAGCCATGGGGTCAAACTGTTGTGACAGGAAGAGGTAAGGCCTGCTTTTATTTGCAAAATTATGACATCCACTAATTTCCCTCTTCTTTATAGCCCGCCTTGGAGGAATTCCTGTCGGAGTTATTGCCGTCGAAACTAGAACAGTTGAGCTTAATCTTCCTGCAGATCCTGCCAATTTGGATTCTGAAGCTAGGGTGAGTAATAGTCGTCATCTCGTCATATTTTCATTTTATTTTAACTAGATATTGACAATTTTAATATTATGATATTTTTAGACCGTATCACAAGCTGGACAGGTGTGGTTCCCTGACTCTGCGTACAAAACCGCTCAAGCGATAAAAGATTTTGGTAAAGAAGAACTGCCTCTGATCATATTTGCCAACTGGAGAGGATTTTCGGGAGGAATGAAAGGTATTATATTTAATAAGTTCAGAATTTTATTTCAGTTCTTTTGAAAATTTGAAATTTGAATAATACTATTATCTTAGACATGTACGAGCAAATTCTCAAGTTTGGATCTTACATTGTGGACCACCTTAGGGAGTATAACCAACCAATTTTAGTTTATATTCCTCCATTTGGAGAACTTCGTGGTGGAGCTTGGGTCGTTATTGATCCTACAATCAACCAACGTCACATGGAAATGTACGCTGACACTGATGCCCGTGGTGGAATTTTAGAACCCGAAGGAGTAGTGGAGATTAAATTTAGGATGAAGGACCTGACTAAAGTTATGCACAGGTTGGTTTTTAGTGATTGTTACAAAAATTGGAAAAACATTTCTGATGATACCTAACGGCATAATTTGTTTGCAGATTGGAACCTGTCCTTATTGACCTCCGGGCTCAAATTGCTGCAACAGATAAACCAGAAATTAGATCTGCACTTGAAAAGAAAATCACTGAACATGAACAACTCTTACGACCGATTTATCAACAAATTGCTATTCAATTCGCTGATTTACATGACACGCCAGAACGTATGCTGGAAAAAGGAGTTATTCAAGTAATTACTAATGTCCTTTTCAATAATTCAAATCCATAAATTAACTAATCAATTTCTTTATATCAGGATATTGTTCCATGGCGCACAGCTCGCACCACTTTGTACTGGAGACTGCGAAGAAGACTTGCAGAACACACTGTAATCGCTAAAATTCTCGAGGTTCGTCCTATTCTAGGACATGGCCCTGCTGAAGCAATGTTGCGTCGGTGGTTTATGGAAGATAAGGGTGCAATGGCAGTGTGGGAAGAGGACAAAACAGTCATTGAGTGGCTCTCCTCTGAATCTGTGATCGACGAAAACCTCAAATCCATCTTTTTGGACGCTGCGGTGGATCAAGTGAAAAAGTTTTTGGAGGTATGCTTTTTTTATATTTTTCGACATCATTATTTTTATAGTCAACTAACATTTTCTGTATTATTTGTGTAGCGATGTCCGGAGCTTTTATCGGATCCTCGTCTCGCAAAGTAAACCGTTTCCTACAACGAACAAAGAACCTGTAACTGTGCTGTGTTTCAAAACTGAAAAACTAAACTGGGATTTAGTCCATATCATGCCATTTCACAAATAAATAAATAAACGAAATCTGCGACATATATAGTTTGTTATAAAAAGTGCTAAATATCGTGATGAAAATTCTCTATGCAATTATTTTTTAAATAAAAACTCGCTACCCAACAATGTCTCTGCGAATACCTAAAAATATTTATTCCTCGTTTTCGACGTGGAGCATATAATTTGTAGTTTTTTTGTATCGACTGGGAAGTTGATTGATTATGCAAACAATGACAAACCGTGCGTTCGACCGATTTGAATTTCGTAGTACGTAATCCGTAACTAGTATAAGCATGGCGATAAATTAGCATCATTAATTTGTTACAATGTGCGGATTGGTAAATTTCCTAAAGTGAATGTCTCGGTTGTTTCTTTTTCAAGTGGAAAGCTTTTTAAAGGAATGGAGACTCCGCCTAAAAAACTATTTTCTTGTAAAGGATCATGATGCCACACAGATAGTTCCAGAGTCCTTCTTAGTATAACATCCAATGGAAGTCTGTACTCCAGCTGGACAAAGGCAAAAATAATATTAGATTTTTTTAAATGAAAAAAAAACTAAAAAAAAAGATAAGGTCTATAGTAGCAATCATTTTTCATTTTTTACCATTTCCATAAAAGTAGGATGCTGGGAACGTTTTATGACGCGTGTCTTTCTTTTGGTGAGTCGGGTAGAATCCGGTTTTAAGTAGCTTTTAACATAGGATGAAGGTGGTTGTCCATTTGGACAGGCCAAATCGAAGGCGTGTAGGACAAGGACTAACAATGCTCCTTTAGAATACTGAATGCATGCCTTTATCCGTCCATGAATTTTAACAGAGTCCAGTAATCCGTCAGCTGTAATTTAGAAAAAAATAGTCGTTAAGACAGTAATTATCAAACACTACGGGCTTTTTATGTTGTTCTTTAGCATTACCAGATTGAGCTTCTCTTTGTTCTTGAACGTGATACTCTTCATCTTTAAGTAGAGGGTGGAAGAACGTGTAAACTAGATCGGAATGTGCTATCTCATCCGCCAAACGAAACAAAGAGTCAAGAAATGATTGTAGGAGCCCCGTCCGTTTTTCTGCAACTTGTTTAACATTAGTCCTCCCAATTCCGGAATTTCGTGGGAGCACGGTTAAGGAGCTGATGGCCATTGGGAAATTTATGCATAGTTTAGAATATAATTCAAGGAACTGTTTGTAAGTTCGATTAACAAACGAGGGCTCATTAATTTCTTTCCTTTTGACCTATTGATTACAAGAAAAAAGAATAAAATTATTACAATGTAATAATGAATCTTTTTCAAAAATACTTTCATTATTATTCTCACACCTTAACGGAATAGGAGTAATACTTTTCAGGGTCATATTTCTTTTCAAAGTCCATAATCACGACAGATTCAATCCGACCCTCGGTATCAATGTTGTACATCTTTGGCATAAAAGAAAGTGTGGCAGGATTGTCCGTACTATCTGATGCAAATCTTAATTGTGCAAGACTATGGATAAAGAAATTTACAGAAGTGAACCAATTTCTGCAAAAAAACAAACAAATTAAGATCAATTATATTATGTTAATTTATATTAAAATTAGCATTATTATTCACGCATCAGCAGATTAATCAAGCTGTGCAATCATTACTGAAAAAAAAGTTCTACATACTTTGACGAATCCTCAATGAAACGAGTGAATCTCGCAGCAGCCTCCACATTTGAGCAGTCAGGAAGTAGTGCATTCTGGAAGAAGACGAAAAAAGATGAACAACCTGTTACTTTTCGTTACATTTGAACATTCAACACTCGCTTCCTAAAAAAACAAATACTTACATGAATATAAGCCACAGACTTAATGTCAACTCCTGGTATCCCTGCAGACGCCATCATTGCGAAAAGATTCATGAGCACGTCCCCATTTCTCCGCACAATACGGAAGGCTTGACAGCACAGCTCGACGAACTTGTGAAATCTTTGTGACACTTTTTCTCCATCATTGATAACAAACAGCATGTCGGACGTCAGGACAAAGGGTGCCCTATCCCGTTTGAAACTTCCAAACATTTGAGAATCCCTAGGAAAATTGAAAAGTTTCATTGCAGACTTGAACTTGGGTAACTTTGAAAGTGCGAAAGAATGCTAAGATAAAATTTAAAAAAAAAATTACCCGAGAAACTTTCCAAAGTCAATATGGAAGAGATGACCCTTTGTGGTGAGCATGATGTTATCATTATGACGATCACAGATGCCAAGGACGTATGTGAGGACGCAATACGCTGCACAGGAATGCGTGAAGTTCTCCACGGCACGACGATAATCCAGGGTTGACGGATTCATTTTGGCAAGCCATTCTGAAAATTTAAAGAAATAAAAAATAGAATTCATTCGAAAGATTCAAACAAAACGATCAAATAGCAACAAAACTAGTTAATCAATGCATGAATGATTCGATTATTTGCATGCTGGCTCAAGTTGGCGACAGACAATTGATTTTTTGACATGGCACCTTGTAAAGTAAATTAACTAATTGGCTGCTGTCACCTAAGTTAGGTAATAACGGAGGTCTCTGAGTGGACACTCAACAGAGTGGGTGGAACCAACCAATTCAATTACCAACACTATTATAATTAACTTACTTGCTCTACCTAATTGATGAATTGCACACTAGAATACAATTAATTGGAATCAAATCAAGTCCAAGATAACCTAGGTTTACTAAGTAATTATTGCTTTGCTACTAATTCTGAGACAATCCCTATTGTTCAACATGGGCAGGAATGGAGTTGTATGGGCAGGATGAGAGGCTTATCAACCAATCTGCAAGGCGATCATACTCCACAAAAAGCTGACTTCTCAATGCTTCATGCATGGAGAGGTGAGGAATCGTCTCAAAAAATAGCAAACGCTTCCCTTCCCTATCCCCCAATGTTACGAGTCTACTTCTCTCATCATCCCTTAGGCATGATAAGCATTGAGAAGTCAGCTTTTTGTGGAATACGATCGCCTTGCAGAGTGGGTGATAAGCCTCTCATCCTGCCCATACAACTCCATTCCTGCCCATGTTAAAAGTTTTGTTAGGGGAAGAACAATCACTATTGTGTCCCTCAGGAATTCTTAACTGCTCCGGTTCATCCATGAAGTTTGAATTGGATAACAATTGAAAATAGTGAATGTCACTGATAACCCATCTAGGTTGCGGGATAAGTACACAACACCACATCCCAAGGTAAGGGGGGTAAGGGGTGTGTTTCAGTGTAGTCGATGCATCCATCCCTTGGTAATAAATGGGAGGATGGAAGTTATCTTTCGCAGTTTACTCCTTAAACTGGGAACCATTTGTGGAAGTAGGTGTGCCTTGCAGAAAGTAAAAAAAAGTGGTCAGCAGAGGGCCTCTCTCTCGTAGTTGAGGAGATTTTGTTTTTTGAGTCCGCATGGTTTTTTTAGGCAGTCTGCCGTCAAGAAGAAGAAGTACAC
>JAAXNX010002439.1:0-13491 GCA_036491905.1 Folsomia manolachei
GCGGACCTTCAGATAATTATCGATTGAATATTTCTGGATATTATGGGCTTCCGGGTGAGACTTCTTATTTGTGTGAAGGTGTGACTTAACCTGAACTAATTTTATGTTTAGGGGATTCAATGGCACACAATAATGGACAACAGTTTAGCACTGTGGACATGGATAACGACAATTCGACAATAAATTGTGCTTTGGAACGAGGTGGTCCTTGGTGGAATGGAGCCTGCAGCCATGTAAAATTTATAAAAGTGGAATTAACTACAATTTGTTTCTTACGCTTTAAAATAACCCAAATTTTGTAGAGCTACTTAAATTTTGACTACCAGAACGGGAGTAAAGTTAGTCCGGCAAAAGGGATTATTTGGTACACCTGGAAATCTTCTTGGGAGTACTCGCTGAAGGAAGTGACAATGAAAATACGCATACCACGAAAATGGACGATTTAATTTACGAGGTTCAATCTAATAACAAGATTCATTTTAATTGAAAATTATATGACAAAATAAAATAAATAGTTTGACGAATTAAATTAGTTTTGGCCAGCAATGTTTGTTTAACGTTTTTTATTTTTATTGTGTAGATTAATTTTATAAGTTTCATAAATCGAAGCATTTTGAGATCTTTTTGTATATTGACCAGCACTGTAAATTGAGCGTTTCTTGGTGTATGACATTGTTGAACATATTAATAATTTTATCTTGAACGCCTATTTATTTGTGCTCGTTTCCGTTTTAACGAAGGAATATAAGGTGTTATCTGTGGTTGAAGTTTGGGTCGAGAAATTCCGTGTTTTCACCACGTAAGTTTCTGACAACTCTGGACATTTATTAACTTCAGTCCTAAACAAATGTTAGACGTAAAACTTATTATTTTTTCTTTTTATCAGGGCTTAAGTGAAAATAAGTTACCTTTTCAACTCTTCTGTTCCCTCTTTCTTCTCACCCAACATGTCTGGGGATGAATGTTCATGCGCTTTCTCCCAAGCATAAGCATATCGACTGCTGGAAAGCTCAATGACTGTTGAAGTAAGAGCGAGACCAATGAAGATGTAAAGCGTTCCCAGGATCTTATGTGAAGTATTTTCTGCACAAATGCAAAAACAGCTCAATCAAACCATAACTTTGACTCTTAATTTTAATCAACCCTACCCGGAACCAAATCTCCAAATCCAATAGTAGTCATGGTAATAAAACAGAAGTAGAACGCCTCAAAAAAGGTCCAACCTTCCCAAACGGCGAATAGCCACCCACCCACAGCAATGTAGCAGAACAATATACAAGTGGCCAGGAAAAGTTTGGCAGATTTCTCAAAATAGACAACTAATAGAAAAACAATTGCATTATTTAGAGATTGATGAATTAGGCTAGTCATCTCACCATCTATTTTTCGCAGAACTGAAGTCGGACTAATTAGCTGAGTCGAGAAATGGGACCGTAACCTCTGAGAAATTCTTTTGTACAGGAAAGAAACTCCGGCAGCAATCCATTTTCCGACACTTGATAGTACCAGGAGCGTTATTGGAATTCCCATGAGTGCGTACCACATGCAAAATGCACGACCCCAAGTTGTATGTGGGGTTAGGTCTCCGTAACCAATTGTTGTCATAACAGTGCATGAAAAAATGGCAGATCGGACGTAGTTCCAGGTAGTTTTTATTTCCGTTTCCCTCACTTCCAGAGAAATCTCTTGGGATGTGACTTGAACCATTACTTTGTCGTATGACGCTAATGCAGATGAAAAAGTGGAGTTAAAGTCGAGGGCATCAGGTTGCTAAGAATGGTATCAAATCGTTTTAACACACATTGCACTTATCGCTTAAATTGAAACTTCAATCACTTACCTTCTGTGACATGTCGAACACAATTTGAGAAAAATTCGAGCGACTTTCCAGCCATAATTGTCTTAGTGCTGTTTTTACTTGTAATTCATGCGGTTCCTCAAGTTTCTGGAAAACCTGGAATAAGTTCAAAAGCTTGATAAAGTCAATTGTTTCGGATAGTTTATAGCTTTACTTTGACCTTCATAAATTTAACGAGATAACAAATCACGTCTGTTTCAAATCTACATAGTGCAACAAATGACATGACTAACTTTAAGCCGAGCTCTGCTGGTACACATTTATTGGAGTAAGTACACTGCCTTGGACATTCTGCTCCAACTGTGAATGTGCATAATGATGTAACATTTTGCAATACACTTACTCCATAAATCAGATCTCAATCTAGCCCAGCACATACATACTAATGGCTTACTGCACGCAGCATAAGTACTAAATCAATACAGCTACTAATTCTAAAACCAAACATCGCGTATACTGAATACGAATGAAAAATTACGCTAACGGCATTTGCCAAAACTGTCAATCAATTTAGTGAAACTGGTGCATTAAGAGGGAAGTGATAATCTACCAACTACACGACACTAAAGATACAAGCAAACTCTGAAATGTACCAATATAAAATTGTACATGATTCGCAAAAGCTTTTAGTGAGATTGTTGGTACGGATGACATTTTAAGTGAGGATACGTGATAACTTATGAAGATTATCTGCATGCATCTACAATATGTGCTTACTAATAGACTTGATAAAGTCAATTTAAATGAAATAAAAGCAACAAGTAAATGCTTTTTTGTCAGATTTTGTATTAATGAGGCAAGTTATCGGCCCATAATCCCTTTCAAATTCGTAAAATACTCACCACTGCTCCAAATCCTATCCAAAACAAGAGTGAAACAAAGAGTCCAGAATTTCCAACAAATGATTTTATACGAGCTGTAACCTGATTAACTGCACTTGTAACTTTCTCCGTTTCACACGGCTTAGACTTTGGTTCCAAGTTACTACTTTCCACAACCATATTTAAAATATCACTTCTTCTTAACTCCCATGGAATTGTCTAACCACAATCATGAACATAATAACGATCGGTAGAAAAATAGAATGCAAAAAAAACTTCAGCGTAAAAAATCCATGTGCTCCAAAGTTTAGAGTCCAAACGCAACTAAAGATCTCTTAATCTAAATCCGTACTGTAACCATTCACTTCTGATTCTGATCCCAAGAAATATTTATAATCCTGCAGCGTTTGCGTGACTTGCTGGGAGTGTGGTGACATTTCTTACAAACACAGCTTGAGTAAAAAGTGGGATACTATTTCTCAACTGTTTTATTACATGTCCACCCACTTCAATACCAGCCAGATTTCTTGGTAAATAAGCTTGTTATGACGAATATTGTTAGAACAAATCACTTCCGTTTCCACACACCCTTGAAATTGACCCAAACCCAAACGGTGAATAAAACCTTTCACCTACAACTCTTTGTACTGAAATGGAGAAAGTCAAACTGCTTTTTTACTTGCGTGAGATTGCTGCATGTTTGCCATTTTTATTAACTGTGTAATTCGACCTTACTGAAATTGAGATAAATGTTTGGCCAGCTATGAAACAACTTTACAGAAAACAACCTCTGATCATATCTGAATAAAGTATGAGTATCGAACGAACCTGACTTATTGATCCATGGATTTATTTCAACAAAACTTTTAATACGAAAGAATTTATGCCCAGTTCTCAACGGACTTTCTCTCCTATTAAATTCCACAGTTTGTCATGGTACCTCTGTTCTGCACAGGTAACTTAGTCCTTTTCCATTGTCTTGATTAATAAAGTGGGATGACTCTGTCAGCAGTTGAATTTTTCTGATGTTAGCTCAACACATTTTTATTTGGCATATGCAAAAGCAATCCAATTTTAATCATCGCAAGCCATGCCATTTTCCTACAATTTAATCAGTATTCAAATTTGATATGATGGAAAACCATGCAATCTTTTATTAGCTGTCCGTGAGATTAAGACATTAAAACTAAATGTAACTGGAGTAATGTGTGTATTAGATATATTCATTTTCACCTGAAAACGGGCCGGACGGAACTTTGTTACCGGAAGTGTATTTTATTTGATTTCAAATTTAAAATGTTCACTGGTTAAGGTAAAAAAAATGAGCTTATTATGCAGACTACTTCTTTCAAAGTTATGTCTATCCATTGCCAATGGACCACCACTGCTAAAATAAATATGGAATGAGTCACTTTTGAATTATGAGTACATAAAGTTCATTTATATTTCTGAAGTTGTAATGGCTACAAAGTCATAAGAAATTAGTCATTTAGGGACATTTGTAGTGCAATTTAAGCAACAATAAGTATTTTAAAAAGTGTAACAAAAAGCTATTCCTATTTCAGATTATAAACCTGCTCTCTATCTTTCACAACTTAAACCAAACCCATTCTGGAACCGTGACACATTCCGTCTTAACTGAGTCTTTACTGTCGTCAATTACCACTCCAAATTTGCAATTCTTAAATTTATGACGGGAACCCTTAACGGTGGTGGATGCAACAGCGACAACTTTCTCAAAGTCGTGACATTCACCATTTACTTCCAAATTGAAAAAAGAACACCGCGTCACCACAGCTCTGTTCGCATCCACGGACAACCCAACTCCAATGGATGACACAAGACTGGACAGTCGTGATGATGTGGATTCATCGAAAATTCTGGAAGCCTCCTCAATGTTCACGTCTTCAATTTTATTGTCATGCCCTGTAATTTTGAATTTGGTCTGATATCGCTGCGGGATTACAGGGGTAGGGGTATTGAACAAAAACGTGCACTTAAATGTAGAAATTTTATTTCGGCGCCCACGCAGCCATACAAAACGAGCAGGAAAAGGGGAGAAGCCAACTTCAAGAGTTTCACAAAACGCAGCAAACTGACAAGAATCTGACGAACTGCTGGCACAGAGTGACTGGGAATAAAAATTCTCAAAAGTGTTGTCCTCGCCGCTAACATCAAGTCCAAACATTTTGTTTTCAGAAGTAGTATGGATATTCTTGACTAAATTGTCATCTCCAGTGACGTCCAAGACGAACATTGTAGTCTGGATAGTGAGGTTTTCTAGGATGATGTGATTGAAAGGAAGTTTTAGGGCAGAATGACACCCTTTCAAAATTGTGTAAGGGCCAAATCCTGTCAATTTCAGATAGTTTCGAGCTACGATTATGTCCCAAAAATATTCGCCTGGGAGAAGCATGATCTCGATGGGGTCGTCCAACTGTCGTCGATGTTCTTCTTCATCTGTGGAACAGTAGCAGTTCACAGTTCGGCATGATGTAGCATAAAACACTGTCTTCCTCCTCCTTTCCGATGATAATTGTATCCTTGAGTTTTGTGGGACTGGGATACTATCAAAAAACAACATTTGAACATATAGCAGGAAAATCAACACGTGAAACGAAACATGACTCACGTGGCATCCAGTTTTAATTGAAAAATATCCAAGAGCTCATCTCTTGATAAGACGCCAGTTGGGAGGACTTCATTACGCAGTTGGCCAGCGGACATTAACGAGAACCGGATTAATTTTAGCAGCTTTTCAAACGCTTCCTCCCTTATAACAGGATCGTAGTCTTTCCATCTGAATAATTCATAATATAATTAGTAAATTAATTAATACCATCTCAATGCAGGTAATTTTTTCAAAATAACGGTCACACTCACTTGCACAATTTTTGAAATAGATCAATTTCCTCAATGAAGCACAAGTCAAGTTGCCTATAGTTAGCTTCGTCGGTTAGCACACTCTCCCAAATGTCCTGTGTCCATTTTGTTAGGAGATCGTCGGAAGTCATGGCCTCCCATAAATGCCTTAAAAAACAACAACAACCACTTTTGACAACAATCTTTTACAATTTCCACTATCTGTTCATAATCCGTCACCTTTTAAGCACAGCAAACGCCACCCCAATCAAATCCTTGTCTTCCTCGTCATTCTCCAGAACCAGATAACATTTCCTGTAGTCCTTAACCAACTCTAGAGCAATTTTAAGAGCGGCTCCATCCCTCAATTGACTGACTCCATACATCTCCGCTAAATCACGAATATTAAACAAATCCTCAAACCCCAGCGATTCCAAGCAAACGTCGACATCGTCCTTGTAAATAAACTGTGGAGTAGGAAGGAAATCATTGCATTACAATTAATTAATTCATTCCAAAAATATTTTGACCTTTGACCTTACCTGGATCAGTTGCTGGAAGGCGAGAGGATTGATATCCGACCCTATTTCAATTTTCACCCCATTTTCACCAGATTTCTCAAAATTCCAGCGTTCATCCAGCATGGCTCTAAACACTTCGGATTTCGCCGATAAGATCAATTTATGCGCTGGGACTTTCGTTCGACCTTCTTCCGGTCCCACAAGGAAAATGACGTCGGCGCTGTGACCAGAGTCCAACAGTTTGCCGAGAGCATCGTTCCAAGGAAGTGAGGACAAGGAACGGACACCCTTCTCCAACTTCCGGTACTTTCTTCCAGACCCTTCTTCCGGGTTGGCCATTTGTGATGTGTAGAATAAAAATAAGGCAACAATTAAATTATAGGTCGGTAAATAAATAAAAAAACGAGTGGAAAATAAAAACGTAAGTAAACTTTATCTTTCCGCTTAAACATTTTGTCTTTGTCTCTAGTCTCCGAGTTGACAAGTAGCTCAAACTCATGCATATTTGCCAGTTTCTTATGAATTTGATCTTATCAAAAGATATGTTCATTTATCCACATTTAATGCCATTATTGTGGAATTGGCACACTTTTAACTTTCCAATTTGCAAGAATACTTTATTTGTAATCTATAATTACAGCACAAAGTAATTATTTTTATTGCATTTCCCAATTTTCATAATGATGCGAACAAAAAAAAGATGTTTTAATTAAAATCCAAAAACTTTCAAACTAAGACAACCTTCAACCTGCAACCACTCTGAAAAACTGGGTTTACGTAAAAAATAGAGGCAATCGGTGCGTAATTTCCGCCCTACAGATATGACATCGGTCCACCCTCCCACCACACTCGGCACAGGACACATGTCCACAGGAGAAGGCTAAGTTCCCTTTATTTCTCAGACAGATTTTGCACACATCCGCAGCAGGAACGGGGTTAACGCCAGCGTCAACGTCAACCGCTTCAGTATCCGAGTCATTCGAAGAGCTTGGACTGCTGCTGGAGCTTGAGGAGGAAGAAGCCGTCGGTTGGGGTGGAGGATCTAATAAAGATACAAGATTTAGTAATTCAGGCATTTATTATCCCAGAAATAATATTTCAAATGATTTTCAAACAAAAGTCCAATTTTGCAGAATATTTATTACGCCACGGACTAAATTGATCAATTTTACTCACCCTGGTTTTGTTCTTCAGAACGCTGCTGCTGCGTTGGGGTTGGCACTTGTCCGTTACGTTGTCCCTGAGCTGGAGACCAATAGGAAAAAAAATGTAAAATATTAGAATGCTGCCTGATTTTATTTCTTTAAATTTGGTTAAATATTCCTACCTGGTCGAGGTGGTGGTGGTGCGGTGGCCGGAATTCTGCTAATTTTTCCACAATCATCTTCCACCCCTCCAATTTCCACCGCCCCATGAAGCTCAATATGTCCCGCATTTCTCTTGATGCGACGGATTTGACTTCCAGGCCCCACACTTATTTTTCCACAATTGTTTATTATCTCGCCGATACGACTATTGGCTCCGATCTTGATAAGGCCGGCATTATTTTGAATTCCGGATATGGTGGAGTCGTTCGGAGTTTCCATTTTCCCTGCGTTATTCTCCACATTAGAAATATTCTGGGTGGTGAAACAATGTCCGGCGTTATTTCTGTAGGACGTCATTTTCTGGGAGATATTTTTTTGGAGTTGGTTTAGTGGTGACAGGTTGAAGTTAATTTGTTGAATGAAGGCAAAAAAAGGTTTGGGTAAAGGAATGGAACAAGTTGGAATTATGTTCGAGTCGCTTTCACTTCTATTTTTGGATTTTTCTTGGAAGCCAAATAATCCAAAAAGGTTTTTTAACATTGTTAATGTTTAAAAGAACTTTTAGGCCTTTTTGTCACCGGTTTGAGTTGTCTTAAACTTAATTTCCTATTTATAAAAGCAAGAGTCAAGGAATTTCCGGCTTACTAGGCACAAACCCATCCCGAATTGTAACAGTTTTTTTTGGTTGTCAATGTTTGACTTGGCAAAGCAAATAATAAATTTTAAAAAAAATCATGAGGAAAAGTACTTTAATAATGATTTTGCTAGTTGGTCAAGTCTGGATTTCTTGGATTAATTCGTATTAATAATATATATGTGGCTACACGATATAAACTTATACATTAGCATTCTTAATTTGCAAACCACAGCAAGAAACCGCAATTCACTCTGTCATAATCACATCTTTATATTAATCACATAATTTGCAATTCACAAATTTATGACCGGAACCCGGATGGATCAATAAGTTGTGCATAATTTCATGAAATTATTAAAGGGTTAAATACTTCAACATTTATTTCCAAAGTTTGTAAGTCAGTTAATTCCGACAAATTTAGAGTACTTATTTTTTAAATTTTATACTTTTTATTATGTATTTTTTATATTTCTAATTTATCCTATTTGTTATTTCATATTTTCCACAAATTATAAGTCCGTCTTTCATTTTATTTATTATTAGTCGTTTTCATTAGTGTTCCTCAACATGAGGACGTTTACTTGGAAGAATTTTCCCTTCGATGGTTCTGGATGGAGATCCTTCAACTGAGCGTTTCCGGATCTTGTTCTTGTTCCTCTCTATAAAATCGAGATGTAGAAGTTTCGCTGAGGTTATCGAATCTCCGGATTTATAAGCCTGAACCCATTTTGGGAGTTGTTCTCCCTTTTCTTGTAGAGTTTTCTCTAATTCGTCCAAACTCTTTAAAATTTCTTCACGGCTGCGGACCCCTTTTCTATCGTTGCAATTTTGACAAATGGTCGAAGCTTGTCCCGAATTTTTCCTGCGAAGAGAAACATCAGAAAGGAACCGAAGAGTTTTGAGAACTTCCGATATGTCAGGATCGTTTGAACCAGGTTGACCCCAATTGCACCCAACTGTCGATGACGCACGGGATGGTCCTTCTATAAAAAATAAAAAATCCAAACCATTTATGTAATTATACCCTACAAACAATCAAGCCAAACTAAATTTATGCGTACTACCATTGTTGCACATTTCCGACAAAGAATAAGGTTGAAAAGCCAAATTTTTTATAAAGTTCAATAACAATTTTATAGATGCAATTGCAAAATTCCAGGAGCCCAGTATCCTGACGCTGACGTGGCGTAGTGGTGATCGATCTCGAATGAACCAGTTTTATATAAACTCATACATTGGGTACGTTGATAAACTAAATTCATGAACAGTCTTCATTGAAGACTATTTGAGGATGTTTAGGTAGTTAAGGTTTATTTTTTTTCCACGAAACATCACCACAAAACTACTGCGCAGCCACCATGCAAATACCAAAAAACTTATTAACAAATCCAACTGCGTTGCGGTTACAAAAGGAAAATTTTAAAATCTTCATGAAATCCCAACTTAGAGCTCCATCACTTCACATAAATGCTCATGAAGTCTCATGAACTAAAAGAAAATAATTGTTTCACTTGACAATATAAACTAATATTGTGCAATCCACCTCACAAATTGTGAGTCACAAGCACAGTCCTCTCATAAAAATACGTGAACGGTAAACTTTAATAATATTGAGGAAATTTTTTCAGATAGCTGTGCAATGGCAAATGGCATTCACTCAATCTTATAAAGTTCATTACAATCAGATTATAATGGATTTATGAGAATAAGGGAATATTAAAAAAAGTCAATGCTGTACAACTTGTACAAATTCTGCTTGTACAGTACAAGTAATTAGTATTGAAAAAAGTTGTGGTTGCAGCAGCTAAATATTAGTTCCATAACAAAAATGCTCAATTTGAAGTTCAGATTCTGAAGTTCATGAAAACGGGCCAAATGTTCATGAAAATGACGGCGTGTGTAGGATAACCTCAACATTTTTTTGGAGAGAGGTCATTTCACAGAAATTTCGTAGTGAGTGATGTTCGTTAAGTTGCTGAATTTAAAACAAGCTCATCATTTGCAGAATGAGAAGTTCGTCTACTATGTTGAGTAAAAATGCTCTGAGTTATCTTAGAGTCTGCTGAATGTTGTTAATTGTTAGAGTACAAATGCTTTACTATCAACAACGTTTAAAATACATTTTAGTTCATTGTATTTAAATTTAAATAGGCAAGCATTCACTGATGTCGAAATGGCTTCACGAGAAAATCCTCTTGATCTTTCATTTTTATTTTTTTATGTTTTCTTATGACTTTGTTTAATTTTGATTATTATAATCTAATTCATTATACAAACTGGTAACAAAAGTTTTACGATTGTGTCCTGGCTAGTCACTAGATTAAAAGTCTGAAACACGCAACAATTTAGTAATAAAAAAGCTATTTATCCGATGTCTTTTTGAATATCTATTACTTTCCAGTCACAGCTATCTGTAAAACTGCTCAATTACAACGCTACACAAAAAGTTGCCAAGCTTTTTGCTCGCACTAAAAGTAAACCAACAATTTTAATTTATGAATTTACCCCTATTAATATCAGAATTCCCATAAATCTCCACCCCATCTAGACACTCTACTTTTTTCCTTTCCGCATTCCTCACAATAAAATCTCCGAGAACTCCTCCCTCCACCGAGAACCACGTTCCCCACGACCCCAATCCTCTTGCTATTGAGATCATTTCCTGTCCAGAGAGTCCGGAACCATCCTCCGTGCAGACAACACCCGGGCGATAAATAGCCAACCTTAGAGAAACCAATCTTCTCCAGCTCCTTCTCAACGGAGGCCTTGACCCTTCCAAAATAGAATGGAGACCAGGCCCCAGTCCCCATCCCACCCACCCAGTGAACCTCACCAACTCCGACTTCCTTTAGAGCTGAAGCAATTCCCAACCCGGTGACAAATTCCGTGTGAAATAGCTCCGAACTTGGAAGGAGGATCCCATCCCGGGAACCGATGGCGTAAAATGCAACCGTTTCCGGGCCCAAGTTGAACCAGGCCCCAGTCCCCATCCCACTCACCCAGTGAACCTCACCAACTCCAACATTCTTCAGAGCTGAAGCAATTCCCAACCCGGTGACAAATTCCGTGTGAAATAGCTCCGAACTTGGAAGGAGGATCCCATCCCGGGAACCGATGGCGTAAAATGCAACCGTTTCTGGGCCAAGGTTGAAACGTGACAGGTCAAGGTTTGTGTAGTCGACTAGATGTATCTCAAATTTGGAAGGGTTTGGCGTAGACGGAGGGAGGTGACAGGATTCCCGTCGACTAGGGAGGATTACTCGAGAGAGTGTGGAGGAAAGGGCGAGGGAGGTGATGAGACTTTTTCCAACTCCACCTGTCCATCCGAATACTATCGCTTCTCGAGAGGGTGGGGGTGGTGAAGACATCAAGCTGTTGGAAGGATGTCAAGTCAGACAATGTAGTATTTACCCAATTACTAATATTGTAGCGTCCCGAATGAAGATTAGATATATTTCATTTTTTACCGTTTTAAGTTGAAACTTGTAACATGCGGTTTTTATTTAGTGTGCAGGGCCGTTAAATGCAAATGCAATTGATTCGTAAAGGACAGACTAAATGGATTTCTTGACCTTGCTCATTCATGTCAGAGTCCAAAGCATGTCTAGATTCTGTGGTGCTGAAGGATGGTTCCTGAAACTGGTTGGTAGTATAGGCTTAGACGTAGTCATACGGATAAAGCAGCAAGGTAGACCATTCACTAGTTGAGTATAAGACAATCAGGCGATGCGTTCGATTGATAAATAAAAAGTTTGCCATGTTCATCATCCTGTCCTCCACCTCACTATTAATCGTGTTGACAAACTTTTATTTGTATCTTGGAAATTGTAAAGTAGTGGACAATAGTATAAAAAATTCGGTTTGTAAAAGTAAAAAAAATTAAAGCGACATTTCATTAATAAGTTAAACAAAATATTACATATTATGATAAACTTGTGCGTTAGCATTCATAATCTGAATCCACTCTGGAACTGTGACACAATCCGTCTTAACCTTATTTTCACTGCTATCAGCCACCTCGCCGAATTTGCAATCCGTAAATTTATGACCGGGACCTCTGATGATAGTCGAGCCAATAACGAGAACATTTTCTAAAACGTGGTCCTGCCCGGTCACTTGCAATTCGGCGAAACAACACCGTCTGATCGTAGTATTTACAGCACAATCAAGAAGTAATCTAGCCCCCATATATGGAAATGGCACAAAGTCGGCAAGTCCTGGTGAAGAGGATTCATCAAAGATTGGCAATAACTCATCAAAGTTCACATTTTCAATATTGTTCCCTAGTGTAATTCGCAAATCGGTTTGATAACGTCGCGGGATTACAGGGACAGGATTCTTGAGCACAAATGTGCAGTTAAAATTCGAAACCTTATTTCGACGTCCATGCAACACTACAAAACGAGGAGGAGGATCAGAAATACAAATATCATGGGAATCGCATAACCCTGTGAACTCGTTCATATCCGATTTAAACTCTAGTTCAGAAGAATTAGCGGGACAAAGTGACTGGGAGCGGAAATTCTCCAAAATGTTGTCGTTACCACCAAACTCAAATCCAAGCATTTGATTTTTGCAAGTAGTACGCACGTTCTTCACAACATTATCATCTCCAGTGACGTTCAAAATGAACATGGTGCTCTGGATGGTGATATTTTCTAGTGTGGAGAACGTGGGAAGCAATTTTCAGGGCACAACGACGACCTTGGAGAATGGTATAGGGACCAAAACCAGTCAATGTCGTATTAAAATTCAGATGATCCTCGCTGACCTCCATATCGCCGAAATATTCTCCTGGAAGGAGCATTATTTTCTTGCCCTGATCTTCCTCATCTTCATTGTCACTATTATCACCATCTTCATCTTCATCTTCTTCTTTGGATTTGCAGAAATCATTCACTTCTTTGGATGTTGTAGCATAAAGGACAATCTGCTTTCTCTTTTCCGCCGTTAATTTTACCCTGCGATTTTGTGAAACTGGGACTCTATGAGAGAAAGAAAGCCATTTTTAAATAAAATAAATCAATTCTAAAAAGCTTTGAAGATCAATCCCACTTACGTAGAACCTTGTTTAGATTGCAAAATATCCAGGAGCTCATCACTTGCTAATATGCCAGTAGGTCTAATTTCATCCAGTAGCTGGGCAGGGCTCATTAATGGGAATCGGATTAATTTGACCAGTTTTTGAAAAGGTTCCTCTCTTGTCGAAGGGTCGTGGGCTCGCCATCTGAAATGATAACAAACAATAAGTAAACACATTCACAATTCAAGTTACATTCTTAACACTCTCAACAATCGTTTCAAAATCAGACCTGTACAAATTTTTAAATAAGTCAATCTCCTCAATAAAAGATGAGTCGTCTTGGTCAAGTTTTTTAAAGATGGCTTCATCATTCAACACATTTTCCCATATTTCTTCAGTCCATTTTGTTAGGAGGTCGTCTGAAATTAAGGGCAGCCATAAGTGCCTATCAAATAATAATAA
>JAAXNX010002440.1:0-13490 GCA_036491905.1 Folsomia manolachei
AAATGTTCTCTTTGTTAAACTAAGTGACCTCTGGTGTTGTATCCATTGACCATTTTCAAGGTGAATTTGATGATGTGGCCACTGCTGACGTGGCTTATTCCATGCCTTTGGCATATCCAATTCAAGACAAGAACAAGAACTAATTCGGCCACTGGAGGAGAAGCAGCTAAATTCTCTTGCTCCCCAGTATTTAATATTTCAAGTCAAAATTACGCCCCCTTTGCCTGTAAACTTCTAATTCCAATAATTTGTTGTATAATTATTCTGGCCAGACATAGCTAAATTAAAGTGTCTTAAATTTGCAATATTTAACTGGTGTTTGTGCGATCTCATCTCATTTGGGCACAAGGCCGAGAAAAGTCCACACCCACCGGCGTTGCATCTGTTATCACACTTGTGGCAGTTTAAGCTCTCATTTGGGACGTAGTTCGGAACCAACCCCACCCCATTAGATTTAGGCCCCACAGTCAGGTTAGACGTTAATGTGGATTGAGTGATATACAACATTTAATTCTTGCACAAAATAATAATGTGCAAAAATTGCGCGGATTGTCCCTTCCTCCTCCCTATCTGGATTACGATATAATATTTTATAAAATACAGATTGAAGGTGATTGACACAATGCGGTGTTATCAATTTCCTTAAAATTACGAACATTTGTAAATCTAATCCAACACGAACGGATCGTATTGAAATCTCCGGTTCTGTGTTACTCTGTCTTAGATCTAAATAGATTCGGTTAATATCTGTTATCGAGTTTGATGATGTTCCAACGTGTCGAAGGATGACATCAAGATCTATAAACCATTAACGGTTGGTCACGACAAAAAACGTTTCATACGAAGAGACTTTGTCAAATGTACCGAGAAGAATAGTTTGACCGAACTTTGGTCATAGTTGCGAGTTATTTTAGAGACCAACACTCAATTTGGAAAACTCATACCGACCCTGTCCCATGTTGATAGCAAATTTTCTACTATTTTATAGACAACAGTAATGAACATACTATGTTTACAGTGTTTCTGCTGATATTTCTTTTTTTCATGGCAAAATATTCAAATTTCAGCAAATTTTTGCTATCAATTATGTCCACTTCTGCGGTCAGTGTTAACCAGTTTATTAAATTAACAGCAGTAAAAATGTCGATTGAGTTATGCAATTTTTAACTTTGCTCGTTTTATGATACTAAAACAATTTTCCCGACCCATATATGTCCTTTGAAAAGGTCGATGCCGACGTGCAAATGGATTGAACAGGTAAATTTTATTTATGGCGGCACCAAACTATTGACCCCACAGATACGTTGGGCACTTTATCACTCAATTTTAGTACATTTAGATTTTCTCACATATTTGTACTTTGCTACTGCAAAATTCATTCATGCCTGAAGGATTAATTATAGACAAAGTTGATAGACTTTAATGTAAAAACAATTGCAACATTTCTTCTTTGCTCTCAGGATTACATGTAGACGTTCGTGGGAGACTTCGATTCCAACAATACTATTGACTTGCTTACTACCATCAAGCGATTGTACAAAAATGCATTCTAATTCCTGGTTTTTGACTGAGCAATATTTTTTTGAAAATTTGTATTTGTTCCGCTTGTCTTAAAATGCTTGCTTGAGATCAGTGTGTCCATCGATTGTTACGTAATTTACAACAAAGTATTTAATCGTGGAATGAGCCAACACCAACCAAATATCCACGGAATGAATGCAAAAACAAGATGGTCAGATTACAAAAAACTGCGTAAATTGGGTATTAAAGAAGCCGTGAATGAGTGAACAAATTGTTCATTCGCCACAGGTGCCCAAGAAGTAATTGAAGTAATTTAGGTTTTTGAGACAACGACGTGACAAAGAAGGGCTGGCGTTGTTTTGTTCTGTTGTTTTCCCTGTCAAAGACACCGATCTCTAATAAAGTTGCAACAAGTTAATATTGCATTAAGGTAGCTGACTGACATTTGCTTTGATGCTTTTTTTAGTTGGTTAGTTGTTTAAAAAGGAATCGCTACTTGTTACAGTACTCAGTTAATGGGAAGGGTGACGTGACGATGATTGAAATGAAATTTTGTCTGTCCTGATAAAGTAAATAAAATACCGAATATTCCTGGAGGCTGAATCATGATTTTCCATTAAAATGATAGACAACAGCCAGCAGTGGATAATTTCATCGAAATATTTTTGCTAATGACTGTTCCATTAATGATGTAGTCCTTTGACTGCTCTATAAAACTCGTAGTATGCTATTTAAAAAAATACAGATATAGGTTTCGGAATCATATCAAATTGTCAGCCCAAGGAATTTCAATTTAAAAAGCTTACTTCTTAAATGCTTTGGGTAACAAGCTTGAATATTTGGCAAACCTTGGGTTACTATAAACCTAGGAATATTCATTTAAATTGAGAGAAACTTGTCCCCCTATTAATTGGTATTATATATTTCAAGTAAAAAATGAGGACAACTACATTTTTGGAGATTTGCAAATTCATTCCCTGCAACGAGCTAATTTATGACAACTTATTATGTCACATACGGCTCCAAGTTCCTCATGTGTGGTATGCCAATTTAAATAGAAAGAAATTGAAATTGGTCAAACAATTCGAAATTTTATATGACATGATTCAACCGAGTGACAAAATAATTTGATTTTTTACACGTATTATTACAATCAGTCCAATTCATGCTGTGATAAAATTGGTGAGACGTTGAGGCTGAAAACGTGGATGCAAAATTGGAAATGCTAAAAAATGCATACCTCCCACTAATTGGTTCACATGTTTCAATTAAACTGCAGCAAAAGCAATCAATCACTTTTTTCGTTGTAGTTAGCCACATCCAGATATTACTATGCACAGTAATACTCTTAACAATATTGTTAATAGTAAAATGCTCTGCATAACAATGGAATAATTGATCGAAATTTCCCAATAATAATCAATTTGTAAATTATTTTTGGGTCCAATCTGATTTCAAGGCTTGTCATCCTATCCCTGCATACAATTCTATATTTATGTTTCTTCTTGACGTATGTAGAAAAATTAATGGAACTTTTTTTTATCAAACATCTCATTGCCCTATTTTCACGCACTTCTGCTCGATGCACTTCTAAATTTTATTTCAATCAAGGAGACAACCTTCCACAAAACAAAAACTTCCGAATTACATAAGACCAGTGCATAATTTAGGAGCATTTTAAATTGCAGACATGCTTACTACGTCTGTAAATTAAAATGAAATGAAAATCTTTGCACTTTTAGAAGATGGTTGCAGACAGAACTTATTTCACTGAAGCTGGACTAGTTGAATTAATTGTTTATCTCGAACCGACACTTATCCCAGTAAAAAATTATAATGGAGTAATTGTGAACCCAATTCACTGGATATGCTTAACCGGAGCGAAAGCTGGCTTGAATTCCTTTATCGTACTCTCATCAGCCAGTGGTATTGCAGTCTACTACAACATTTTACTTTCTGACTACATGCAAATGCAATTGCAAATGATAGGATCAGGTTGTAAGTAACAACAGTAGCCACTTTCCTGACATAATAATAATAGTTCTAATGGTCCAGGGCTGGTTGCTTTGCTTAAAGTTTGAAGAGACTTCATTATTCATACTTTGAAGAGACTTCATCTAGTTGCTCCTCATCACCAACTAACATCCATGATTTCGCTTACTCTTCAAGACTACAAAAAAAGAGTTATCCTCCGCAAGGCATGAAGGTTCTCTTGATTGGGATTACAATAACTGGACGAAGTTTCCTCTTAAAGACTCCACTGTTGAAATCTAAATGTTGATTCAATTCAATCAAGTACTCCCTTCGGGTTCAAGTGGCTGAGCATTAAAAAAATGCATTCATTCATGGCTGACTTGATTATTTACCTACGCGTGGCACTGTTGGAGGTTTAAATTGTCAGAATCTGAACTGAGATAAGTTGTCCTTTCTCGACTTCCGAAGATTTTGCTGCATTGTTCCAATGTTCACTTACTTGTCAAATGCTAGTAAAATATTCTCCACTTCTGAAGAAGTGCTCTGTGTTTAGCTATATTGAGTTTTTTAGTTTTTTGTCATTCAATTCATCATTAACCGAATTTAAAACTTCTAAACATTTAAAGAGCGTTGATGGTATTAGTCTGGGGAATGCACCCAGAACTTGGATCAAAGGCCTTCAAATGCACTGAGGTATATCTGGGGAACTTTTCAGCATCAAGATTAAATACTGTTCGAGATTTGATTTATGATTGAAGCTTTCAGAAGGAGGCGGAATCCATATGGAGGCTCAATTCATCATTGTTTTCTTGTAATGCACATCGCGTCAAAAAATTCTTCTGCCCACCGTGTACTCGTATCTCTAGAGTTAAACGTATTCGCTTTCTCATCAGTGAGTGAGACTATTTTTTTTATTACCCATTTCTTATTTAACCAAAGGGTTTTATTTTTCAAATGGTAATATCACATACCAAACAAATGGATTCAAATCCTTTATGATTATTACAAACTATGATATGCAATTTGTTTTCGACATCATATTTACACTAGTAGAAACTAGTTCAATAGTTTTAAAGCCGTGTTTTTATTGTTGACTTGTTGACTTGTGAATTTGAAAATATAATAAAATGGTTCTGTCCGAGGTTGCAATCAGTTTTATTTTATTACACCAGCGCTGCCCACCAATAATACTGGATGCAACATTCTGAGGTAATTGTGGCATGTAACTGTTGCACATTTTTAGACATGAAGACTGATACCGCGTTGGTGCAATAATTATGTACATTGTAATTGTGAGTTAGCGCCATTTGAACCTTAAAAAGGCCGTGGTAAAAAATATTCTTGCTGATTAAATTGTAGAGGGGTTTTAACTGTGGTGCTCTGACATATAAAATACTTTGGGTATACATATAATTTAAATACTTCGGTTGCTTTAAGGCTAAAATTTATTTGCTGTAATTACGCAAGTTGAAAGTAAATGAGTAAACATTGCAGTTGTAATTGTGGTGGAAAAAGTAGAATCAAATAATGATTATCCATCTTAACAACATTCTTCCCTGAGAATTACGAAAACCTGGAATTTATCCAATGTTTTTGCTGGACCGGAAAAGTACTTATAAAAATGAACTTATTGTTAAGCTTTGTTAACGGGAAACAGATATGTAATTGACTGAGCGAGTATTTTCCTTTTTTATTTAAAATCTTTGAGCTTGGTTCACAAGAATTAACCTTTTCGTCTGAAACTGCTTATTAAGAGGAGTTAGCTACTTTATATGATTGCTCTGCTCTGTCCCTTCGTCTGCTTCACAACATTTTCTTACGGACCTAAATTGTATTTTAACCAACCTTCCAAGGAACTACAAAAGCCAAAATTTGATAATTTATAATAGCATTGTGGACCTTCCCATTTTGCAATTAAAAATTTGGTTTGATAACCCAATACAAGGTTAAAAGGAAATAACGCTACTTTGCTGTATTTTCTTGAAAAGCTTATTTTCTACACTTGGAGCGCTAATGAGTCCAGCGAGCTTCTGAGCACTTGGTCAATTAATTACTCCTGTCTTGAGAAACTCACGGCTTTCATCGTTGCATTAATCTTCTGCATGGATAAGCGGTATGCATGCAATATCAAGTGAGGCATTAGAATTAAGTAAAATTTGGGCAAAAAATAATGAATTTTCCATTCGTGATTATTAGTTATTTTCTATCAACGCCTTGTCCTCCCAACCCTTTAAAAGAATTGAGTTTTAAGTTTTAAATACCTGCATATAATTACTCAATGACTAGGTAAGTAAGGACACAGAGAAGACCACCTGAAATAATTATTATTCATTGCATTTGCACGTATCTGCGCCTGCATTGTCTACACTACTAAAATGCTATAATATAAAATTAGTAAAACCGCATATTTTCATAGTTGTTAGTTCATCGAAGTGGAATGGATGGACAGTGAAAAGATTTTGGGTAATCTATGGTGGTGGCGTGGTGCTGGCCATAAATCTTGGTTGTTTCTTTGGGAAGCAATAAGCAATGCAAGGTGGGGTTAAATTTTCTTGTTCAAAAAGTAAGAACTTACTTTTGGGAACTTGAAAAAAATTATTTGGAGTTGGGTTTCCCTTGTTCTTATTATTGTGTGTGTGTTTGTAAGTTCAATATTTAAAAAAATGATTAGCATTTGACATTGTACAATTGAGTTATGAATAATTTTGATTACGTCTAAAAATGATTCTGCAACATAATGCAAGTTCATGATCTCATCCGTTGTCTTTACTGTGTTCTATGTAACTGACCCATTTAAATTACGTTTGATTTGAATATACATTACCTAGTTCCGTCTTACACATCCCACCTAATCGTCTTTTAGTCATTTGACCCAAATAATCGTCCTTGAAATTTACCTTAAAAAATTATTTATTTCTTGCAAAATCGGACATTAATACCAATGATAACTACTCTTGGCCTTGCATGACTCGAAAACTACAGGTCTATAAAATCGGTTAGAATGCTGGCGTGTAAACGGGAAACTTAATTTCAAACAGCGCATCTACCATACACATCACAACAAAAATAACCAGCTATAAAGTTCACCCACGCCGTTAAGGAGCAGCCCTTGCAGGCTTAATCACAATTAACAACTCAGTTTGTTAGTTGTCTAGTTCATTCCGTTGCTAAAAGGTGGCTGCGTGATGTACATTACGATTAAAATAGTCCCTTCACTTGAATTTTCGTCAGGTTACAAAACGAAGTAAGACGAAGTAGTGCATAATTTCAGTACTGCTCTTATTATTACCTTGCACCTTATACGAGATAGCATCACATCCCAACGTTACCACAATTTCGTAGTGCAGACAAAGCTGATACGATACGTAGTCAATTGTTGCGGATGTGGTGCAGGTAGTGAGACAAGAAAAGCAAGAGTGAGTAAAGGGTTGGATGATTCTTAGAAGGAATAGGTAGGACTCGACTAACAACCTACGCTACAAATGTGGTTAGTTTACGTTGGCTACATTCAAAATGCATGCAATTTTCTTTAGTTTCATTGGGTACTCGTCCGACGTAAGACGTATCGCGTCTTTCGCTCTTGGACTTTTCATAAAGTAAAAAATATACAAAAAAATACATAAGATCCGCTTATTGCAAGTTAAATTGTTTCTGGATTGCTGATAGCTCATTGGAAAGAGTGAAAGCAAACGCGATTCTTCGACGGAGAGTATCTGGGAAACTTGACACTTCTGCATTTTTATATGAACTGGAACTGCCTGGAGAATTTTTGTTGCTGGAGAAAGTTTTGAAAAAATTGTGAAAATTCAAAAGTTGTTAGCGACTTTCTGTGAATTTGACCGTTTAAAATTAGAGGTTATTGGTAAAAATTGGATTTTAATTGGATCTTTATTAAAAGGTAAGAAATAATAATTCAACTTTTACCAGTCTAGTAGAATATGGCATAATTTTAACTGTTGGAGTTTAATTGGGGAGACGGCGACATGTGAAATCGAATGGTTGTAAGTTTCAAGGAAGCTAATTTTGATAAATGTGTATAAATGCCAATAATACGTGCAGGATGGTCGGGATCAGTCAGTTTATAAATATTTCGAATTTCAGCACGTAGTCAAACACTTTGTTGGTTATTTATATGAAACGGGATAACTGTTTTTGCATGGATTGTTTTGGTCTAATTCAATTAGAGAGTCGCGCATATTATTCTGTCGTAAATACTTGAGAAGAATTTTAATACTGTTGTTTAACAAAGTGTTTTACAGAACAGATTTTAGTTAAAAAGGCAAAATCTTTCCTTGACCACAATTTTATTGGCCATTAACACATTTATTTGTTTCTCTGTCGAGTACGTGTAATTCCGATGAGGTGAAGATGAGATGAGACGGTGTCAGTAAGTCAATCTTGGCATTTCTCACCTTAGTTTGTACAGTTTAATGATACAAGTCTTTAATAGTGATGTATAGTGTCAGCTCATGGTGTTGTTAAACATGTTGATCAAGGCCCATTTTCAATTTTCTTGAGCCAAAAAAAAGTTTCAAGTTGAAAGCATTAACTTGGCTTGAGCAACATCCTCTTAAGAAATTTATTTACACTTAGATTTAGCCATTATCATGCTGCGGGGAATTAAGGCACTGGGAACCAATTAAGGGCTTTTATAACCCAAGAACAAGTTGATACTTTGTCTCCAACAAATGGAATGGACAATTTATTTTGTACTCCAAATTGTGAGTGGATGAGAAACTGCACCCAAGGTCGCCAACCACTCACTCTCCTCACAGACTACATACAACACATTTAGTTGCATTTGCAATGCTCTAGTTTAACCACTTTTTCACAAAAAACGCGTATGTACATTGATGCATATATTTACACCGGTCAACAATTTAATATTTTCCTGGACTTTCTTGGTCGAGTCATAAGAACGTGCTTAACCTTTTTCACATGAAAAATTTTTCAGCTTATGTCAGCAGAAGGTATACAGATTTTGAGGTTTCAAAAATTTGTTTTTGGGGTACATGTGCAGTTTAAGTAAGGATGTCGCGATTAAAAAGTGTGTGCACGGCACACATTTTTATAAATGCATTATGACGATGTATAAGGTATTTAGTAACACATTAGAGATAATACAATAGTAGATTCGATAATAAAGAGAAATTGATTGACTACCTTCCTTAATTAATAACCTTTAAGGTCATGCCGTGAACCTGTGCCGTGTTTGCATTCACCTTACACAGATGTGACGAGATTATTGGCAGGGAGCGACAGATTAAGTGAAAATTGAAGACGAGAGTTGAATCTTAAATAGATTTCTGTCAGTCAGTCAATCCAACTCTAAAAATATGTCGATTTTGATCCAACGCCGGATTGGATTATCATTTGGATTTACATTTTGCTCGTGCCTGAGATAAAAGTGATGGATTCTCACATGAATGTAACAATAAGAAATTATTAACCGACGGATGAGCTGAATAAGCAGAAGACATTGTATTAGGTACTAAATAAAATTGAAAGAATTGAATGATTTGATATTTAAGTGTGTGTGTGAAACTCTTATAAATTGAGGCTAATTGCTTGCTTCCCTCTGACGTATTTTACTTAGCTCAAAGTTACACAAATTCAATACCGACCGACAGGGAGAAGGATTGGAGAGTATTATTACAAGATTTATTATTGAACAATTACTCTCAAAAGATGCGCAACACATGTGGTTTAGTGCTTACTCTAGTTTCATTTCAACGCTTTTCAAAAAGATAGTTCTGTTCCAATGTTCTTACTCAATCATGTAAAAATTATTTGAAATTGACGCAAAATGTCAACGTGAAGCACTCATACTTACTCATCTGTCTTTCCCATCCTTGCATCTTGAATATTGCGTGCATCAAAAATAAACCTGTCTTGTGCACACAGTACACAAGTTGTATTGCATCAATGTGTTGCATTGTAATGCATTGCACTTCATTCTTATTTTACTTCGCCTGTGATGCAACCAGTCCTGGTCCGTCAGCAAGGCTCCCAGTTTATGTTTGTGTTTACGCTTTGTTTTGCATATTATTTATATGAAGGAAAATGGTGGCTAGATTTATGGGTTATTTGCAATGGTTTTGTGGACACTTTTGGTCAATTTGATCTCGTAATGGAGACCGATAACAATGCAAACAGTAGTGTACAGTATTGCCTCTGCTGTGTTTGGTACATATCTCCACTAAATAAATGTTAATTCGTTGTCCACCGTGAATGAAATGTAGGAAGATACTTAATAAGCTCGGCAGGAGGGCTGTCGTTACACTATGAGACAAAATTTGCGTAACTTTAAAGAGTGGAGAGATATTAAATCTGCAGATTAAACCGCTTCACTGTCATCGGTTAAATTAAAACGTAGCTTACTGAGTTAACCACTACTCAGCTTCAGCTCAGCAAGAATATCAACAATGTGACACCGAGTCGGCGTTGTATTCATGTGAGATTCAATATAAAGTATTGTTATTGGTGTTATGGATGGGTCGTTGGAATAGATAGTAACATAGTTTTGTACTGGTTTGTTTAAATCTAAATTCATAAATCAGTGACTCAGATGCAATGGGTTGTTTGAAAAGATGCAATACAAGCTTGGTGGTTTTTCGAAATGCTCTGAGATGATGTTACCTTATTATTCATTCCTGTGTTACGTTGTGGTGTCAAAACCACTATTACACATCCTTAACACTGTATTTAAGGTTGTCAAACTAGTGACTTTTATGTAAGTAATTGTATGGGAGACAGGTTGCGACTTTAAGGAAACACAATTCCAATTCAAACCTTTACATTTTGCGGTTTTGTCAAGTTATCAGAAAACCAATGAACAGAAAAGTTAGATTATTTTCATCAATGTTTTTATTTCTTGATTGCATATGCTTATTTCCTATCACCATGCACTGCACAAACCACAGCTTGAAATTTTAATCTTAATATATCCTAAAATCAGTTAGTTTTTATTCAAGGAAAATAAAAACGTACCCCTTCCTGAACAAAAAATTCCCCATTGTCTGCCTGGGATTATACCTTCACTCATCTCCTCATTCGTTTCATTCATAATTTTCAAGACTTGGAAAATGATGCCAGAAGAAGAGACCTGTGAACAAACAAATAATTTTGTGCTCAACAAATTCACAAGACACGCCACAGCATATTTTTGTTTAGTTCCTGAAGTTGATCACGTTACCTTATACTAATCACGGATAATAGTATGCGTAAGTAGGTTAGGAAAAATTTAAGATTTTGGGTTAGGGCTTAGTTAAGTTTTAACTATTTTTCTGCACATTTAAATTTGTTTGGTGATCAACAAAGAATGAATGAGTGACCATTCTTGAGTTGGTTATTTTTACGTTAGAATGGAACTGACCAAAAACAGCAGCATATAAAATGCCTGCAGCATCTGCATTTGGTTGAAGAATGTAAAAATTAAATCCCAAATAGCTTTCTTCAGCCTTACGTGCAGAAATTTTATGTTTGAAAAACAAACAAACGGCGAAACGGCAACAGTTGGTATTTTATAACTACACACATTATTTCTAGTAGCGAGCCATACAAATTAGCCATAGACTATTTTGTTTTTTTTTAATTTTAATTATATTGCAGCGAAATTGCACCGTTTAAAGAACCATTCAGACCATGCAATGTAACAAATCAGTTGCTTGCTTGTACGATAAATGTATGCATTTGTGTGGTAGCAGATGTATGCCAAAAAAACCTGTATTTTAAGTTTGCTTATGACTTTTTCTTATATTGACTTGCACTCCATAGCGAATCGTAAAGATTTCATTTTCTACGGTCATTTACTCTTTTGGTACAGAACTAGACAATTTCTGGTTTATCTGATAACTTATCGTTCCTTATTAGCCTTCGACACTGAGTTCGACGTTTGTCTCTAATTAATTGCGTTCGGACAGCGTTGTTTTGTTTCTCTACGTGTTGGTTAATGAGCTCCAAGTGTTTAGTCATCACATCGCCACAACGCACCACGCCACAACCCAAACAAACATTGCAACAATGATTAATTGTAGTAGTAGATCGAGACCTCTGCTCCATCCCCGTCGGCCGTTGCCTTTACTTTTGCTCTCGTTGGTTCAAGCCAATTAATAAATTATGAATTGTAAGCATCACATTCACCAAGTCATTGTTGAGATTTGGTGTTTATAGACTTGCCTGTGGGTATTATACACGCATATGTACATGAGTCTGAATTTGAGTGAGCGAATATCCATCAAAAAATTATAACGGTATGTTTCGCTAAATGACAGCTCGCATAGCATGGGACATGACCCAATATTATGGGGTGGGTCCTTTTGTCTGTTCTTCTACGTTATGTATTTGTAGTAATAAGTATTAGTAAGTTATGGAAAAGCAAACTTTGCTGGTTGCTGAAAAAATTACTATTTTAGCTTGTGGACAGAAAGCCTAATAAGTAACTGTTGTCGTTGAATGGATTGCAACAGAGTTGAGGTGAATTAGACAGAAATACAATTCACCACCGCAGCGCCAATGACGTTTTCGTTTTTATCAGGATAAATACAGAAATAATTACGGACAGTAATCTATTAATTGCAATGCAGTTAATTTTCTGGTCATAAGTTTTTAGATAATCACAGTTTAATTGACTGACTGACCGCCTGCCTTGATTTTTTCATTCATTTAATGGTTGGCTGAAACTGCATTTCTTGTATCTCGTACTATCATGCACCAACCAACTCGTTAAAATGCGAGCAAACTTTTCACTTCGAAATCGGTCAGAACCACCAGAATTGAACAATGAAAGTTTGGTCTATCTAGGTAGCTCAAGATCAGAGTAGGCATGCTGCTACGTAAATAATTCCATTGAAATTAAAGTGAATAAATAACGACTTGTTAAAAAATAAGAGTTAGTTCGTTAGAAGTCTGTTGTGCAAAACAAGATCAAGATTATTATGATGTACCCCTTTCGTTGAGCTGTGCAGCGGATATCGAGTCCATTTTAATCTTAAGCGTAATGATTGCAGAAGTAGAGGAAATTGTGCTTTTGGGTTATTTGTTAGCAAATAAAGGAAGAGTTTACAAATCCTCGTGAGGTTACTGAACAAATTAAAAGGGAATTTAAAGCCAGTTTTCACGCACAATGACCTTGCAAGGGAAAATTGAATTAAAAATTAAATGCCACTTCACTCAGCCTCCACAAATGTCTCAACAAATTGTACTTTGAATGGTTCTAATTCTAATGCTCCAGTTAATTCGATGTATGAAGGAAGCTCATACAATTGCAAAAAGCTATCTTATTGTTGCAAGACAATAATTCTAAACAAAATAACAATTATTAAGCTAATTTCATTTTTTACGAGACATTGGTGGCCCATTGGGGTTTTTTACTTTTTGAAAAAATCTAGTGAACAGAGCATACTTATATACTAAAATGATTTTAAATATCACCGAACAAGCTTAAATTCTTTATAGTAGTGTGAAAGTGTAAACTTTTTTAGTTTTCGGTATATAATCCGTTTGCACTTGGCTCCTGCCGTTTATGAATTTATTCAGCTCTTAATAATGTGGTTTGGAATTTAGACAAATTTGAGTCAAGCATCGAGTTAACAGTACAATAATCTAATTCTTTTTTTCATTAAATGGAATTTATTCGCACCATTATTAAGTTTTTCTAGGTCAGGTCTATTTGCGTACACATTTTATGTAGTTAAATCTGAAGTGTCCAACTTTTTATGTCCTTTCTAAACATTTTTTCCACATTGTTAAATCTCCCGTTAAACTCTGCAAAAAATTGTACATAGACATATAACTTGTAACCTAAAAATAGTTTTATATCGAATATTCTTTCTTGAAACAATGCAGTGTAATTTTGTAAATTCATTCTAAAATCATATTTTGTTCATCTGGGCAAGCAAAATCCATTAATTAAAAGTGACATTGGTTTTGATTTGAGTGTTGAATAAGCCGTAAAAATAATGGGAGGCTTTCCAACAGACTTATCGTCTTTACCT
>JAAXNX010002441.1:0-13490 GCA_036491905.1 Folsomia manolachei
GCTGGATGTTCCATCATCTGGAGTGATTTCGACATAGTCGTTGTGATGAGATTGTCGAGGCACGAATCGGACGCAAGTTTTTTCCTCCCACTCGGAAATTGCACGAAGAATAATGTCCCGTTCTGATTGGGTGTAAAGGGGACTCAGGGTGTATGGAAGAGTTCCTTGGGGCCACTTGTATCGGGCGTCACTCCAAAAATTTTGGGTTTGGAATGGATTTCTTCGCACGTCTCCATCTCGATAAGCAACTGGACTTGAGGCAGATGTCTGCATAAAAACTGTTCTTATTACAGCTTTGTCGGGATCTAAGTTATCTATATCTGTGAGATTGTACCTTAACGTTTGTCGCAGGGGCTGAGAAACCCTGCGAGTAAAAGTTGCAGAAAACCAGGAAAATTGTTAACCCTTTCATCATTTTTTATGAAGCCTAACCTCTGGTGTCAGATGGAAAATGAAATTCTTTGGACATGTAAAATATTTATCCCATTTTTTTCAATTATCGCTATCATCGGCCACAGGATTATATAATCTACATTAATTTCTGTGCATCAATCATTCTTTACTCGGTAGAGGTGACAGATATTGCCAGTTGTTTTAATAATATTCTGTGTGATATTTCTTTGTTTTAAAATATGCCATTCTAGTATCGCATGCAATACGAGATCAATGAAATGGTTTCATTGAAACCATTATATTTGCGTACCCCTTGGAATTTTGCATTTTTGTTTCACTGACAAAAATAACATACGATTTTCTGCTGAAAAGCTTTTTGCATACCATATTAACTATCTAACCTGCTTGAAATTGTCAATGCAGTTTTTTGTACGTGTTGTAGAGTTGTGAGTTATTCCATGAGCTACGGATAATTTGTAAAATGCAATGCACGAGCTTGAATTTTGATGTTTTAGAAAACCCTTCATATACATGCACGCCCAGTTTGTGCAATTACAATTTTAAAGGATGTCTCCTCTCCACAAAATTTCGGATTGAATTTCACATGTGGAAATGTGAATACTAAATAATATTATGATTGTTCTGTTCCATGCACTAAGGTATGAAAACATATCAAATGACATCACATTTGAGCATCATTTGCATGTCAAAGCATACGGAATCCGTATTACTAATCATGTACACTCTAGGCAAATATTTAGTCCACACAAATAGCAAAGCTTTCCAGTTATTAGCCAACTTTTAATAAAATTCAAGTTTAACCAATCATGCAACAAGAAGTAGTTGGTGCCTTAAACCAATTGGAATTCCAGTTGAATAGCTTATCCAAAGCAGCGGAACATCAAGATGATAATCAAGCTCCAACAGTTGACAAATCTGAATATTCCGTAACAGTATCAGAAAATGGTACCGTTTATCCTGATCCATGTGAAGAAAATTTGTCCAACTACCAAAATGAAGCGAATCGCAACAATTTTTTAAGGTTTGCATGGTTCACATTTGGTTTCATTTTAAGGGACTGTCAAAATTTAACATTTCTTAATTACTCACTTTAACTAGTGACGTTTTCTCCATCCTTGGCCTGCAATTTGTGGCAGCAGCTGCAATTGTCGTTGGAATAAATGACCTACAAGTGTTTGAACACCATCCGTCTCTAGAGCTCGTTTGGTTAACCGCAGGAATTGGTATATTCTCCTTGGCACTCGTGATATTAATGTTCTTCAAATTGGACGGGATGAAAAAGGTGCACTACAAATCCGTACATCTTGGGCATGTTATCCTAGGACTTTGCACATTGGGTGGAGCAGTTGTTGCATCCGTCCTTGAAATGATGAGTGGCAGGTATCCTGTGACAGTGTTGATCAATGCCATGAAACTTAAGAACAAATGTTTAGTACTAATATCAATGTTTAATCAATTGCAGACATTATGGCTTCTTTTCACTCCTGGTAACTGGGCTGTCATTCATCTGCGTGTCTTTTTTCTATCGGCAAACAAAACTATTAGAAATATCCTTCATAAATCTTGGAATGGTTATTATTTCCACGAATTCTGGATTTGGTATCATCCTATATTTTATAAGCGAGTCACAGTTTCCACTGCCAATCTGCATTGCGTCCCTGGTTGGAATGATTATTACAACCTATGCACAAATTCTTTGCAACGAGATGCTTTCCCCACGAGGATGTTTTAGTCCGGCAACTCCACCAAATGACCATTTGGCCGCAGTGGTGAATGTGTACATGGGCATAGTGTTTGTTGGTTTTGTTTTCTATTCATTTTTTATGTGCCTATTCGGATGTCCCAGTAAATTGTCGTGTTGTTGGGGAAAATGCTTTTGTGAAGACGATCAACCGCAGCCTCCATCAAGTTCAGTTTGATTTAAAGTACATTTGTAATATTGTATTAATCATGTAAAAAATCAATAAAATTCACAAAATATTTTAAAGAAACAATTCGAAATTCTCAAATGTAAATAAATTCAGTAACGTAACAATCTAATTTACGCCGAGGCTAAGCAGTTGGAGTCTCAATGTCGGCCTCTTCAGTCCAGCCATCGTCTTCGGATATGAATCTCCTTTTACGAGCTGTGTTCATGTAAGGTCTCCAAGCCCATTCCACATCCGCTGCTGCAGCATTTTCCAGAGTTCCGAGTTTAATTTCATACACTATAAAAAAAAATATAATAAAAATGCTCTTAGTAAGAGTAACGTCCTCAAGTTGCTCGTTGTTTATATTTTCTCATACATTTAATCTGGAATCTAGGACCCAATTCTGTTAATTGAACATCTCGGCCATCTTCCGTCTTTTTATGGACATGGTGTCGAACGGCGATATAATCGTCGTGATTCGCAAATGTTATCACACGTTTGCTGTCGACTTTTGGGACGGGAAACAAATACTTGAGAATATTCGAAACCTGCTCGGAATACACAAGAAATGTTGAATACCAACTTCGATAAGCATTCTGTATAAATATTACCCTCAGTCCCAAAGCCGTCTTGAAATTATGAAAAACAAGATGAGGGTATTGCTGGGGAGCATGACCGATTCCAGGAATATCGTGTCTCATTACGGTACCAGAAATTGTAAAATAAGCTGTAGGTCCATAAGGCAAATGACAAATAATCAGCCCATCCGGCTCTCCTCGGTGTTCCTGTACGATTAAGAGATCCGTCACCCCATTGGATCGGCAGGCACCAACAAGTTGTCCTAACTCACGACTTTTGGGACGGGAAACAAATACTTGAGAATATTCGAAACCTGCTCGGAATACACAAGAAATGTTGAATACCAACTTCGATAAGCATTCTGCATGAATATTACCCTCAGTCCCAAAGCCGTTTTGAAATTATGAAAAACAAGATGAGGGTATTGCTGGGGAGCATGACCGATTCCAGGAATATCGTGTCTCATCACAGTACCAGAAATTGTAAAATAAGCCGTGGGTCCATAAGGTAAATGGCAAATAATCAGCCCATCCGGCTCTCCTCGGTGTTCCTGTACGATTAAGAGATCCGTCACCCCATTGGATCGGCAGGCACCAACAAGTTGTCCTAACTCATAACCACCTCTGTTTATCCGTTGGCAATTTGGAACCAATAAGCGGATTTCCTAGCAATTTCAAGAAAATTATTACAAGCAGAAGAAATTCCAGTCCTGTAACCGTAAATAGCAAATACCAACCTTTGTAAACATTTTCAATCTTGCCGAAGGATCTCTCGAAGTCGTCAACACAACTTTTGGATCTTCCACTCCAGCCCAACGATATTCATCGTCCTGACTCGAAACTCCAGTACCACCCGACTAAAACACGAGCAGCAGTTATATAAAAAATGGCTCAATTATCAAGTTACTCAAATACCTCTCCTCCAATCGCTGCAGCTAGTTCTGGAGCTTTATCATCCCACTTCAAGGATCTTTGCAGCTTCAAGGCCGACTTTTTAAGGTCAGTATCCATCGGTGTGCCATCTGCAAAATGATTAAACCCAAATTACTTCCTCTCTGGCTGTCTGTCACTATTAAATTGAATATTTAATTTACCTTCGATAGCTCTTTTCAGCCTCTCTTTCTTCTCATGAATGGATTTCTTCCGTTCCTCAACCCCCTTCCGATAAATAAACTCTCGACGAAGACGAGATTCACGACGCAGCTGAAATTTGTACACAAATTAATCAGTTGCCAAACTTTCTTCAAATTCAATTCACACCTCATAAATCAGTAACTCACCATGTTGTCACCTTTCCTTACTTATCTTCCCAAGACCAATTAAGATTCACACAAAAAACTATAATCAAAAGAATTCATTTTTTTGACAAAATTTCCAACTCCACCACGTGCAGACTGCCAAAGTGCAGATTCGCCCCACGCTCATTTTTTTGAGGCCAATTGAGACAACATCTCAAATTTGATTTGAGGCCGTAAAAATAAAAAACATTTCCAAATTACTCAAGTAAAATAAAATCTCAAATAAAAGGACAAAATAAATAATTTCATTTAATTCTAAAATTATTTGTGACCTCATTTTGGAAAGGATCCACCAAATCCAACTTTGTGAACAATTTGTATCGTATTTGCTGTAAAATCTTTTTGATTTTGTTTGACAGATTGTAATTTCCTTGATAAAAGTGTAGTTTGAAATGATAAGCTCACAACCCGGTCAACAACACCCCTCTCAAGGCGGAGGTATGCCTGGAATGAACCCAATGGGACCAGGTGGCCCTGTTCTCCAAGCCCCTACCACGATAGAGGGTCAAGGGTCGGTGGAAATGCTACAAAAAGCTCTGGATGCCGTCAAAATGCTTCGTTGCAATGTGACCGCATTATTCGAGACGATCGCGACGGGACCAAAGTTGGAAGGAAATTCTGGAACGACTACCCAAGAGGAGAGGGAACGAGCCTTTAAATCCGAATTTACCGTCTATATGCAAAGGATGGTGGATAATGTCAAGTAATCATTTCACAGGATAGAAAGTAATTTGTAAGGGATTATTTATTAGAAATTGTTATCCTGTCTGCAGGGAAATGGATGCCAACATTTCAGGGATGACTCAGCCCGTGGGACCCTTTAATTTGGGAAATTCTAGCTTTGCTAATCAGGAAGTTGCTCCGGAACGGATTCCTCTCTACTCACAACTTGTGGATAGTTATAAATGGATGGAGAAGGTTTGATTCGCAGTTTCAAATAAAGTAATTACATTTTTTGTTGGTTTGTTTTAATATTATGTAAATTTCAGGTTCATGAGTACTCAGGAGTAGCATGTCCGATTTTGAGTCAAAATTCTATGAAACGAACCTATTACAATACAAGCCTTTCTGCGAAGAGGAGACGACCCTTGGTAAATACTTATGTCGTCGCTCCCGAAGCTGTCAATAGCACGATAAATGGGATCTCTAACTCGTATAATGATATGAAAATTCTTATTACGAGACCCCTGGGGACAAACGCGGCTCTCAATGTGAGTAGGTTGTTTTAGTAAAAGTTGCATACATGCAACCATGTACAATATATTGTGATTTGATTTTTGCAGATAACACTTGGACGAACATTGACGGCCGTTGTGATATTAAAGGGTTGGCTGATAGAGTGGGTTGTGGTTCGTGGCGTACTTGAAGAGATGATGAAGGAAGATGGAACCCTTGATTTTTGGTCGGAATCCAGATATAAAGTTTTTCAAAAAGTGACGGATAACGCAAACGCTGCGATGCTTCATTTTTGTGCCCCAACCCACCCTGAACTGTCTGTCAGGTCTTTTATGGTGAGCAACTAAATTTCGTTAACTAAAATTTGAGTCTAAAACTTTACCTCGTTATATTTCAGACTTGGCTTCACTCTTATATCACTTTATTCACCCAACCTTGTAAAAAATGTGGACTTCATTTGAACAATAATCTACCACCAACTTGGAGAGATCTTCGAAGTTTAGAGCCCTATCATGAAGAATGCAAACCTTAAGGTTTTCGAGTGAAGCCGAATTATAGCCTGAAAGTCTTGTAAACCTACAGAAAATCTATCCAAATTAATGATACCCCGTATTTTTCATGTATCTTAATGCACCTTTTTGTAATTAGTATTTACTATAAATGTTAAGAACGCGGCTAATAAATAAATAATATATTTAAATAATGGTGACTTTAATTTTTATGATTAACCATTTCTGCATATCACAAAATTGGATGGTTATCGATGGAGATATATTAATGCTTAGCATTCAAAACCATGCAACTTAATAGTGTTATTGACTGCTGATTGATTATTATAATTTGATATTTTGGAATAATGCTTGCAGTAAAGATAAGGTTTCAACTTTTTCTAGTAACTCAATTGTCGTAAAAAAAATCCACCACAGTTGTTATTGACTCACCGGGATTTTTGTGGGCCATGAAAAAATCCAGGATGTCCTGCAAAAATGCTTACTACGGCACAAATCCAATCGAATTGCAATCATTCGATTTTCATATTCAAGCTGAGCAAGATTGTGAACATGACCCCGTTTAAAACATTTTGATGAACACACATCCACACAATTGTAAAGCATGACATAGAAATCAACCTTCTGGGGTGTGGCTCATTGTATGTGTGACTTCCTTTCTCGGGCAGAGACAACGTATTTTTACGACCCCGGCTTGGATTTGGTTTATTTACACCACCACAACCAGTCAGCGAAAATCGAGAATGTCAAACAAATGACATCAATAATCCATGTTTTTGACACACTTTGTATTTATAAATCCTATAAATAGGTATGGAAAGTGTGAAAATCTTCATTCCAAATCTTCCAGCATTGACTTAACATATTACATTTTTTAACGTCACAATGATTCCGAAAGGTTTTAATTCCTTATGTGTCAGCTTCCTGATTTTGGTCTTGTCCACGGATTATGGAGCATCTTTAATTATAACGGGACAAAGTAAGGAGATTCAATCTTCCATCCTCACTGGTTTGCATGAGATTTTATACAATTGCATATTAATTAATTTGCTATTTGCAGACTCTTCCAACAATCTCAACATGGTTAAGATCAGTTATTCTGACGCCATTGGGTCTCACACTATTATGGAGGGTGACATCGTTGGCCCAATGCCAAAATTGGGTCGTTCCGGGATTGTTGACCCCAATTCCAGATGGCCGAGTAATACCGTGGTTTATGAGTATGATCCCAATTTCCGTAAGTTTTCAATTCCTACGAAGAGGTAATTTAGTGGAAAATATAAAAATACCACACTGTTCTTATCTTACAGCCGCCGCTTTCCGATCCACATTTAGCCAAGCGATGAAGCACATCACTGGCCGAACTTGTGTCACATTTAAAGAGCACATGGCTGAAACTGACTACGTCTACGTGACACAGGGCACTACTTGCAGCTCATCTATTGGAAAACGGGGTGGACGCCAAGTAAGTAAAGGAAAACTTGACATTCGCTTAACCCACACTGGCCCTTGCTGAAGATTAGGTAAAGGTTAGGTTAAGCCGTTGAAAAAACAAAATCATGTCCTGTCAAAATCATGTCATGTCACCCACCCTCTTCGTCCAGCCTCACTTTGTCTTGGCTAAAAGAAATACTTTCACCTCATAATGTGGGCAGTTTTAGTTGCAAAGACATGAATGTTTATCCATCGCAAATAATCCTTATCAACTACTCATGATTGCAGGTATTGTCTTTGGGACCGCAATGCTCCGACTTGGCCACACATATTCATCACCTTGTTCATATAATTGGATTTGGCCACGAGGTACGCGTAATAAGTTGACTTATTTATTTCACTTCTTTAACCGTTGATTATATTATATTTTGTAGCATAATCGAGCCGACAGGGACGAGTACATTACCATCAAATTAATTAATGTTGATCCAAGTAATTTAAAATTCATGTTTCATGAAAACTAAAAGCAATCAAACATTTTATATAATGCCTCATTATTTCCAGCCAACCACGATAATTTCCTCTCTTACCCAACCGCACCTTACTCTCCATTCAGTGTACCCTACGACTACGCCAGCATAACACATTATGGTCGGAAAGCCATGTCCATTAATGGTCAAGACACAATTGTGCCCAATCAGGTGGGAGCCATAATTGGAGAAGCAAAGGCCCTCAGTGAGCTGGACATTAAAAAAATTAACAACATGTACTGCAATGGGGCACTTGGAATGATGATTCGTAGCGTGTATGATGGCAGCGTTAGTGGATACAATAAGAATTGGATGAAATTGACCTCTCATTTACTAACATTTTAAAATAATGACTTTTTTGAAATTGGAAATTGCAGTATTTGGATGTGAAGGGAGGAATTTCAGGCGAAGGAAAAGAAGTTATTTTATCCAAACAAAAGAATGGAAACCGTGATAGTCAGATATGGACTGCTAATTGGGGTGAGGACAGTAAACAGTTTGAAATCCGTAACTTCAGTAAATTGACAACTCATCTTGAGAATGACATGTTTCGGTCTATTTCTCAAAAGTGGATTTATCAGACACAAATCAGGGGGCAACATTTGCCAACTGGGCACAAGATGGTGGTCGGCTGAAAGTGTTGGATGAGGATGAACCTTCAGGAATGATTGCGACTTGGGTAATATTTTTTTTATCCTATTGCAATAATTGGACAGACCGAATTTTCAGAGTATTAAAAAATATGTTTGGAATTAGGGTTTCGCTTCTGGTTACCGAAATCAGCGATGGGTCATTGAAGACGTTGATGCTCCAGGGGGTTCAGTTCAAAAACGATATTTAATTAAAAACCTGTCTACCGATCGTTGTCTCTCTGCTCCCACGACTCGTTGTGTTGGTTTAAACTTGCTCGAATTCTTTTTCAAAAAACTTGTTTACAACAATTGTAAAGGGGGACAAGCTCGAGCAGTGGTTTGCAAATCTACGGATTCCAAACAACTTTGGAATTTTGATTTTGTTTAAAACAGGAATTTTGCAGTTCAATGAAAAGGACAGTAATTGTTCATGTTTAAGATGTGAAAAGGAAAGGGACTGATTCCTACGAAAATCAGTCAGTATAGTATGTAGCTGATTCTAATTTGTATTGCGTCACACAGCAATAAAATTCATAAACTGACACCTATTATCTTTTGTGGATTATCATAATAAATCAATACCAACCGACATTGACACAGAAATTCTTCGAAAATGCGACTAACGATCAATTAGTCTCAATGGACCTAATTTCATATACTACTGCATAATATGGATTATTTGACGTTATTGAAATAAAACACGTGTTAACTCCTTATGATTGAACTGCAACATCTAGTCGACATAATTTTTGATGGAATGCTCTTTATTTGTGTTCTAGGAAAATGCAGACATCCCTAAATTGTGAAATCACTTCGTCACCCAGTTTCTGGCTGGATGAAGATGAAACTCAGCCATATAAAAATGCATCAATTTCCAATCATTGTAAAGCAAATTGTCGGATCACTCTATAATTGATCTATCTCAATTAGTGGTAACTTCAACATGAAGTTGGCATCCTTTGTGTTGGGATCCATGTCCCTCATGATCCAACAATTTGTGGATAAATATCAGCAAGAGGACTTAACTCGGACATTAAATGAGGTCGAGTTGGACAGAGGCTTACCACGAATCCCCACATACGACTTCGTAGTGGGTGGGTGTAAAACTATAATTTTAAAACTTTCACTTCAAGGTCCATATATTTTAAGGGTTTTAAACTATATACATGAATTTCAGTTGGCGGAGGTTCTGCAGGATGTGTATTTGCTGCAAGATTGTCAGAAAAGTTTAGCGTTCTACTGCTGGAAACGGGAGGGCCCCCACCACCTCAAACTTATAACCCTTACCTCAACAACTATGTTAATAGTCATCCAGCAATCAACTACTTTTTTAAATCCATTCCTCAAACCAATTTTTCGATGGAAGATGGTGGCGTAAGTGCATAGACTAGCAGAAACTTAGGTTAATGTCGAGGATCTGAATTATTTCCTAAACTATAGGTTGTTGAAAGTGTACCGGGTAAAATGCTTGGAGGTAAATTTCAGTATTTAGTAAATTTAAGTCGATTGAAGTGAAAGTTTTAAAATTATAGTTTTACACCCACCCACTACGAAGTCGTATGTGGGGATTCGTGGTAAGCCTCTGTCCAACTCGACNACAATTTTGTAAACCTTACCGGAGACAGTTCATGGAATTATTGGAATATGTTGAGTCACTACAAGAGAATGGAACATTTTGATGGAAGTTATGGGGTTGGGCTTGGACGTAATGTGTCAGGTCAGTTAAGAGTGTTAAATGATTACATCTCGCAATGCACGCTCAAAACTCAACTAATGACAGTTTCTCAATTTATGAATATTTCAGCATATTATGGGTTTCAAGGGCCTATTTCCGTAGAGCAAGACAGACCTAAAATTCTTAAAACTTGGTTCATAGCAGGATTAGAAATGGGGTATGGGCCTGGTGACCCTAATGCTTACCAGAGAGAAAGTAAGTCCCCAATTTCACAATCAATACCGACTGTAACTGACACATTGCTGTTGAAGGTTTCACTCCAATTGTGAAGTCTATGAGAAATGGTGAACGCCACAGTTCTTACGTGGCATTCATAAAACCATTGTTGAATCAACGGAAATCCATCAGGGTCTTACCATACTCGGAAGTTGACCAGGTGCGTAAATTCTGTTAAAGAGGCCTTAACTTGACTATTTTAACTGTTTATTCAGATTCTAATCAACTCGGATAAAATTGCGTACGGAGTGCGATATAAACGGCATGGAATCCCACAAATTGCCCATGCTTCCAAAGAAGTTATCATAAGTGCTGGGACATTCTCTTCTCCTCTTCTTCTTATGAAGTCTGGAATCGGACCAAAAGAAGTTTTAATCAACGCAGGAATTCCCGTGAAGCAAGATTTACCTGGTGTTGGTCAAAATTTGCGAGATCATGTGTGTTTGCAATTTTTAATTTATTGTAATTTATTGCAATTTTTGTAATTAATTATAATTTAAGGCTGCCGTAATACTTGGCTTCAAGGCAAACAATCCAGATCGAAACTCTCTTCCACGAGTTGAAGAGAAAAACTTGGAACGTGAATTGAGTCGATATCAAGGAAATAAAAAAGTTGGATTTTTTACTCGCCTCGATGTGGGTCCCCAAGCTTTTATAGTCTCGCCTCAAGCCAAGGCAAAGGGAGAGACGAACTGGCCGGATATTCAAATTGTATTTCAACAACACCCACTTCTGGAAGATGACGACCAAACACTTGCCGTGCAAGTTGTGGTTAATCGACTCGAATCTGTGGGCGAGATTGGGCTAAACACGACAGCGTTTCTAAATGGCGAACGAGACGATACCAAGTTGGCCATTATCGACCACCGGCTTTTTACACGGAAGCATGATTCGGATGTCATGATTGAAGGTGAAACAGTAATTCAAGTTGAACCAGTGACCCGTATTTTAGTTAAATGTAATAAAATATAATTTGTTAGGTATCAAGCTGGGACTTAGGATAATGGAAGAGACAAAACAATTCAAAACTATGAACGTGACTTATCAACATGATCCTCCAGAGGCATGCAAGTCTCTAATTCCTCGTTCAGATGAATATTGGCGATGCCACATCCAACAAAGGGCATGGTCCTGGTTACATGTTACGGGAACTTGCAAAATGGGAAAATATTCGGATCCCATGACTGTGGTTGATTCCAAGTTGAGGTAATTCGCTTTTTAGTAAATGACGTTTAGCATGGAGAAAACTATGATTCATATTCATTAATTTTTTCATTTAGGGTGAGAGGAATCAAAAACTTGCGTGTAGTAGATGCTAGTGTGATGCCACACCCAACTAACGCTAACACTGCTGCACCAACGATGGCAATTGCTGAAAAAACGTCCCAAGAAATTTTTAAGGAATATCTCGAACAAACGCCGACAACTGTTCGTGGGTTTAATTTTGAAGCATATCCTTAGTTTTACATAGTCAGAGATCCGTTTTAGTTTCATAGCTTTAATAAAATCTTTATTGAAACTTAATATTTATTGTATCTATCTGCAGCATTTCTTGGTTTAGCTGAATGTAGAAAAATTAGTCACGTATTCCACTTTGTTTAATGTTCTGTGGCAAGAACTACGATGCCTCAAACATAAATAATTAAGGTCTAGTTATTTTTAAACCACTCTAATGGATTGACATGTTTATTTAACCTGAATATAATTCCAGTATCCTTAATTTTGTCAAGAACCGATACTTTTGGTTGCCTTGTTCCATTAAGCACTTCATATCACAAACGCACCTCAACACTTGCACAGCTATTATTAGGCATCTAAAACCAATTCCTAATCATGAGATTATCAACATTTATAATTACTTCGATGGTTCTTTCGATCCAACAATTTGCAGATAAGTACAAACAAGAGGATTTGAACATGACATTAAAAGAATTGGAACTTGATCGGGGCCTCCCACGTATCAAGACATACGACTTCATCATAGGCAAGTGAAAAGTTAAATAGTAACCATTTTATTTAAATTTTCATATTCTTATCACCAGTTGGGGGTGGCACGGCCGGATGTGTGCTAGCTGGCCGATTATCCGAACATTTTAACGTTCTTCTTCTGGAAAGTGGTGGGACTCCTGTTCCAGCAACCTACAATCCTTATCTTAACAGATTCGTTGACGCCCACCCCGCAATCAACAATTTCTTTGATTTCACTTTGGCAAATGGAAATGTACGATCGTACACAATAATCTAATAGTTTATTTATTAGTACAAGTTTCATAATTTACATGGATTTGTTAACGCAGATTCTTCCAGTCTCCGTTGGGCGCATGCTGGGTGGATCCTGGTCTCACAATGGGTGAATTTTAATGTAACTTAAAGTAATTTATTAATGGAATTTGTGTAATCAATTATAGGAATTTGTATAATCGAGGCTCTCCCCATGATTACAATCATTACGCAGAATTAACAGGAGACGAGTCCTGGTCGTATGAAAATATTTTGCAACATTTTAAAACGTCAGAGGGTTTTCATGGAAGGCTTATTGATGAAGACGAGAGACCCTGTAAGCTACAAATTAGAAATGCAGACCTCTGTAGTTTCTAATGCAATACATTTATTTGCATCAAATAATTTGATCTATAAAATTTAACATAGATTTGTACAGTTCAACGGGTTCACTGTATGTAGAAACTGACTGGCCTCCAATAACAAAGGCGTGGTTCCAGTCTGGGATGGAGTTAGGTTACAACGTCACTGACGCTAATGGGAATCAGAAGGAAGGTATGTTTGCAAGAGTTATTTGACAAAATATAAGAATAATGTGAACCATTTTGAAAATACTTAGGTTTTGCTCCAGTTGTAAAGTCGGTCAGAAATGGGGAACGAGTTAGCACATACACGGCATTTGTGAAGCCAATCGAATCTAAAAGACATTCTCTTCACGTTCTTCGATACTCTGATGTCCAAAATGTATGCAAAATTTACATTGCAAACCAAGATTTGTTTCCACTAATCCACACATATTTAATAGATTCTCATTGATAAGAACCAACGAGCTTATGGG